>JAOWBL010003202.1:0-12590 GCA_028564865.1 Zenarchopterus dispar | reverse complement strand
TATAATGTGTGTGTATATGTATATATATGTGTGTGTGTGTATATATATATTTATAGTAAATGTAAAACTCTAATTTAATTTGAATATAAAGCACTTTGGTCAACATTTGTTGTTTTTAGAAGTGCGTTTTAAAGAAAATTAACATAGACTTGACCCTCCACAAACGCTGTATTTTACATTTATTTCTCAAATGTTTAAAGCCAGTTTGGTTGGTTTTAAATACATGAGAGATAAATGTTTAAAGCCAACGGTGTGATCGTCATCATCTTAACTCGTACCGACCCATCAAGTAAGAGGCAGGTTCATCAAAGACGTGGAGCTTTGTCTGAATCCCAGTCCTCTAACCGTCCCGGCTCCTCGTTTCTGTCAAACCTGCAGCTCACAGAAGAAGAGATCGCGACCGTCCTGCACTCCACTCTGAAGGGTCTGGAGTATCTCCACTTCATGAGGAAGATCCACAGAGACATCAAGGCGGGAAACATCCTGCTGAACACGGAGGGTCAGGCCAAACTGGCCGACTTCGGCGTGGCTGGACAGCTCTCGGTACGGAGAACGTCTAACATCTGGATTTGATTTGGATTTAGACCTCCTCTTGTAAATGAAGATAGAAAAATAAATTTATTGTGACGTTTTGAATAACCGGCGATTAAACATGACTGGTATTGAAGTAAAACACACTTTAGAGGAAAAGAAAAAATACCAGTTCATAGCAGAGATGATATGTGGACTACTTTCTTCTGGACAAGGAGATTTTACACAGTTTTACCACATTAAATGAAACATGTTGTTTTCTGTTTATGGAAGGTTCATTGTTTGTTTGTGAAGCATCACCTAGTTTGTTTATATTTACATTTCATTTTCATGAATCTCGTCTAAGTCGTGTGTCATGGTTTCATTTGATCCGTCAGCATCTCTTTCTCTCCTCTGTTGTCGTCTTCTTCTTCTTCTTCAGGACACCATGGCCAAGCGAAACACCGTCATCGGTACACCATTCTGGATGGCTCCAGAGATCATCCAGGAGATCGGCTACAACTGCGTGGCCGACATCTGGTCGCTGGGAATCACGGCGATCGAGATGGCGGAGGGCAAGCCGCCGTACGCCGACATACACCCCATGAGGGTGAGGGGTTGGGCTTCGAGAGGGGGGCGGGGAAATGGCTCAACTACTGCATGTTTAGTACTTTTATTCACGACTTTGTTCAAGATCTGCTGTTTTGTCTTTTTCTCCTGTAGGCCATCTTCATGATTCCCACGAACCCGCCGCCAACATTTCGGGACCCAGACCTGTGGTCTTCTGACTTCAAAGACTTCGTCAGCAAGTGTTTGGTGAAAGCGCCAGACGAGAGAGCGACAGCGACGCAGCTGTTACAGGTGAGGCCACCAATGATGGCGTAGACGCCTTTAACCTGCACACAACAGGATACGCTAGCCACATTTATTACCTGTCTGAAGCTAGAGGATAGTTTTAAAGCTGAAATGTGGAATTAAGCCATTAAAACGAGGCTCTTACTTGTAAAGAAACTGGGAACCGTCTTTGCAGGTGTAATTTTAGTTTCTTTTCTTCTCTGCTCTTCACAGCATCCCTTCATCAAGTCCTCCAAGCCCAACTCCATCCTGAAAGCCTTGATCACAGACGCCATGGAGATCAAGCTGAAGAGACAAGAGGAGGCAGAACAAAGGGAACAGGATGCAGAAGATAACGACAACTCGGTACATCAGAACCGCAGAAAATAAGATGAACTAAACATTTAGACTTGTTACCACTGAGTTAAGGGTATTTATGCGTCATTTACCAGTGACTGAGTATCTTTACTAGAACCCAAAACAAGATCAACCAAACTGATGAGAATTTACTGAATGATTGAGGGATTTCCAGACACATCAGTGAGTTTTTGTTGATAGATTGACGTTGTTGGAAGTGTGCGGTCGAGCTTCACCGTGTGTCTCTGTGTCAGGACGAGGACGAGGTTGACCAGGGGACGATGGTGCGGGCCGGAACGGCCGACTCCGGGACCATCCGGGCCGCGGGCTCGGTCGGCGGGACGTGTCGGACGATGATAGAGCACGAGGACACGGGAACCATGATTGGCACCATGGTGATCAACTCTGACGATGAGGATGAGGAAGAAGCCGGCACGATGAAAAGTAAGTTATTTTGAGAAACGGTCCCATCATGCAGCGCTGCGGTGAATGTCCCCACAGGTCATTTTCACACCACACGAGTTCACTGATGGATGTGTAGAGAAAGCAGTTGCTGTTTTATTATCTTTTTTTTTTTTTTGGGAAGAATCCCATTCGTGTTATGATATATTTGATTTGTATTCTCTCGATTGTTTCGGGTCGGGCTTTTCTATTTTAAGCTTTACTGAACAAGAACTTAACTGATTCAGTGGGTCAGTTTTGATTCATTCATTTTCAGATGTTTCAAAAGGAGCAGTCTGAAGAATAATCTTTAAAAGCTGAAACTTTGGAAAATCTTAATTATCCCTTTAATCTCATCTGTTTTCATAGCAGTGGTGCAGCTTTTATCCACCAGGGGGCGCAGCGTCGCCATCATCTGACCTGAAGGAAGATTTAGTTTTCTGCTTGCTGAATATTTGTCACAACAGTTGAACTTCCAGAGGAGTTTCTGTTTTCATTTTTTTTTAGCAGAATGGTTTTCTGAAGAAGGGAAATGATTTCATTAATCTGGATCCTCGCTGTCACAGAACTGCTGTTATTGTTTTAGGCAGCTGCTTTCATGTTCTCACCTAAAGCTAAGAAGGACAAGGAGGATAATCTTGAAAGTCAGAAGTGGCTGGATTTACAATCAGATGCCTGGATTCAAACCCATGATTGCGTGGTGAGGATTTATTTGGCTTTTGTGTCAGAGGTTTCCCGTTTTTTTAACCAGAATCAGCCAATCTGGCACTGAGAAATGATCTTTATTTATTTAAATGTAAATCATATAGAGCGCTGACTGGGATCGGTGTTACACACTGTCACACAAACTCCAGTAACATGTGGACGTTTTGCACTTCGACTACAGCGTGCTCAGAACCAGAAATGTAGATTAGAGCATCAAAACACTGCAAGAAATAAGACGCCTGTGTGTGTTTTTAATCGTTAGTTTGGTCTTAAGCCCGGTTGGCGTTCACGGCTTTGCAGGACGAGGCTGCAGCGTGTCACCAGCACCACGGTGCACGTGCCTCAGATCTAGAAACGAACACGTGAGGAAACGAACATTCAAGGTCGCTGAGAGAGCAGAATTAGCAGCTTCTGCTAACTTCCACCAGCAGCTATTTAAAAAAACAAACAAACAACAATTTGAGGAAAATCATGGAGGATGAAAGTTTTAGGAAGTTGGTCCATCACCTGAACTCAAAAGACACGAAGAACCAGAACTTATTCTTGTTCGATGGCGAACACATGACCTGCTGACAGCCAATCAAACTGCAGCGCTCACTTCTGGACAGACATCTGGACGTTTTCTGTTACCAGGACGACTGGAGGGATATTCTGTCCTTATTAACGGCTACCTCTGTGTTTATTTCACAAAACAATAAACTCTGTTTTTTTTTATTTGAGTCTGAACTTTGTGGCTGGAAAAAAAAAAAAGAAAAGAAAGCTTTTTTTTTTTTTTTTTGTTGCCATGACCTGCTGGAGTTGAAGAGAAAATTTATTTCACGAAAACATGTTTGTCATAGTGCACTGTTGAAACGTAAACGAGTGTGTATATTTTTAACTGTAGCTGTTGGAGATAAAAGCGGAGTCGGTGAAGAAAACCGCAGTCAGAGCGTCTCTGGTCTCAACACACCCACAGACCTCCCCTGGTGGACACAAAGCTGCCGTGGAAGTTTATGGTTTAATATCACAACTCCTAATGAAGTTTGTGTTTGAGGCGGGGGAGCTTTGGGAACATTTACTGTCGCCGGCTCAGCTCAGCTGCACTTGGGTGACGAGTCCCGAGTCACTTCTAGCCACAACATGTGTGGAGACGCAGGACATGTCCCGCCTGAACCTTACGAGTTACGGACGCCGTGAGACGAATGTTACAAAAGCGTCAGCTCCGTGGATGTGAACAGGAGTGGGTTGAATTTACCCTGTTATGACTCCTGTGACAGCTTTAAAACGTTCTCTAAAAACACTCTTAAATCCACAAACGGACACGCAGACAAAGTCTTCTGCCTGTCGTCTTTCATCGAGTTAGTATGGATCTCCTCCGCCGCCAGCTCCCGCCGCATCAGGGAGGAAAATTAACGCTCAGAATTTCATTAGAAATGAAGTGTGTGTGTGTCTTTTGATGCACGTGACCATGAATGTCTCTGTTTTGTGTGTGTAAAAGTGTCAGACTAATAAAACTGCACCGTGACGCTGCAGGGACCTGGAGATTTAGGGGAGATATTAGATCAGACATTGATCCTCTCTAATGATGCTGAGAGATTAAAAGCCTATTAATTTACACTGATTAGCCATTAACCCTCGCTCACTCGAATCCACACTAAAAGCTCTGCTTTCTTGTTTTCTGTCCGCGCTGATGCTGCAGCTCTTTGACCAGAACGTTCACCTCCAAGTTAACCCCTAAAACCCTGATCATTATTTTAAAGGAAGCTGGAACTCTCTTACTCCTCAGTCGTGTATCCCACCACTTCATAAAAGTGTTTTATTAATCATGCTGAATCAGAAATGTAATTTTATCCTCAAAGATAGCTCCAGGGGGGACTTTTTTAGGCCACAAGAGTGGAGAGTTAATAAAAGTTAAATTAATGAAAGGTTACCATAGAGATTAGAGCAACAAGATGCAGTACTGCAGCACACAGCACTGAGGATCGTGATTTTGACACTAGAGCTTTTATTTTATATTTAAGTCACATTATGATAAAGTATTTTGATATCATTTACACTCTCTACATTGATTGACATTTTAAAAAAAACAGTAAAACTTGTATTTTAGGTTGTACAGTTTTTCCAAATATTTTCGGTTTTGTGTCATTCGGTCTCCATGATGAAGACGAGGTAGATCCATTTCTGCTTTTATGACATCAGACCTCATTGTCTGTTTTTAACACAGTTATTACATCATCTGTGGCTGGTAGGTTTAAAGTGAAGATTTAAACATTTAGCTCTGAGTCAAAATCATGGTTCAAATAAGGTAAAGATGCACCAATAAATGTTTTCTGTGTTCAGATCCAACTCCACTTTATATGACCATATAACTACTACAGATTCTTTTATATATATATATATATATGTGTGTGTGTGTGTGTGTGTGTGTGTGTGTGTGTGTGTGTGTGTATGTATAAAAAATTAATCTGAACACAAGAAATCATTTGTGGCCTTTTATACATATCTATTGGGCTGTAAAAAATACACTTTTATACAGCCCAATAGAGTAAACTTTTAGCAGCCAAGGAGGACGCAGTTCTTCACAAAAACTCAAGTTAATTGTGTTTTGGTTTACACCTTACATATACAGGTATTAAAATTAAAGGATTTGAATAGAATAAAAATTTTTTTTCCTGTTTGAACCGTTATTCCGTTATTAGATCAGTGAATTTTGTCAGCATTGGCCTCTTGAATGAATTATTTAACCCATTCACCAGCCACAGCCTTAAAGCCCCCGACGGGTGAATTAGCACCACTCGTCTCAGTATTCGGCTTCGACACCTTGTCTTACATCGATTTTACTCACCACCCACAGAAACATTTTTGACAGGTATTTCACACGACCCCCCCCACGTGCGCTAAATTGCTTTGGGGTGGCTCAGAGAACATCTCAAAGAATCTGAGGTGTTCAACCAGCCTCCAGACTCCCCAGACACAATTTGGGTAGAATCTAATGGTATTTGTGGGAAGCAAACTTGATCCACAGCCCCGAGGGTCGAACAGATTTACTGCTGACCTCTCGCTGCCACTCAGGGACATCCTCACATGTTCGGACTCACCGGAGCTGCTGTGGCAGCACTGAGAAGAAACACTGAATATTAGCACAGTCGTCATTATTTAATGCTGGACCAGTGCAAATGTTCAGCTGTAGAACCCGCGATCCGTTTACAAAAGTCAGTAACTGAAGGTATAATTTTAGAGCTTTAGTCCCGACATCTCGTGTTTAGATTTTTGAGGATTCAGGGTTTATGTAGATATTTTTGAGCTTTCCAGAAAATCTTCTAGTTTTATATCTGAATGGGTTAAAATTATTATTTTTTTAAGTTCCTGAACCAAAAACGATGTTCTCTAAACTATTTAGAGCTTAAATGGGATTTAAAATGCCTGCTTATTTACAATCACTCACAAGTTCTTCTGAACCACAAACCACAGCTGTTTCAGCATGCGAATCAAATTAAAAACGTGATAAAAGCGTTTTAGGCGGCTCGTATCTGTCGCAGCTGTTGACTAAAGTCGAAGTTTAGCCGCCTGATTCCCAGCGAGCATCGTCTTTATCACGCCTCAGATCATTTCACCAGAGCGGCGGAAATCCAGCAGGTGGAAGTAAAAGTGGAAGACCTGGTTCTTCTAAATGTTCTTCTGAAGTTCTTCTTGTGATGTCACGGCTGTGATGATGGAAACGGTCAGAAAAAAGCTCAACAGTCCAACAAGAACATCAGAACAGCCAGAAGAAAATAACGGGCCTGTCGGTGGGCGGCGAGTAACAGCAGAAGTCTTTTTAACCCCCCCTCAAAACAAAAACCGAACCATGCTTCTCCTCTGCAGGCAGCTTTCTCCAGCTTTTCTCTGTGGACGCACCACTCAGGCCGATTCCAGTACATTTAAACTGCTTATTTCTTCCAGTTAATCACCTCTAAACTCCCCCTTCAAAGGAGCTGGAAGAGTTCTCATCACTCAATTTAATCTCTTTTTTTTTTAATTAACCATCACTGCTATTTATGATCAAACACTCACTGTGGGCGTAAAAAGAAGATTTACTTGTTCGCTGTGAAGCTGTGAAGTAAAAGTATCCACGCAGCGTTTCTTTTCTCTCTTTGGTGTTGCTTTCTTTTTCCACCCACCGGTTTGTTTACTTTGTTTGAAACGGTTCTGTTACACGATGCACAGTCGTGTTTTTCTTGAACCACGAAGACGTGAGGTCATAAAAGATTTAAATGGCTGATTCTTCTTCTGTGATGTTGAAGTTTAAAGTTTAAAAGCCATCATGTTTCAAACCCTCACACGGCCACTTCCAAACATCTCCTGGATCCTCAGACGGCAGCGAGAGATCCGACTGAGACCAGGCTGGACTTACAGAACAAATAAGTTTACAGGAGAAAGGAAATGTAACATCTCTCTTTACTAATAAGATCCAAAGCTGCTGATGCTCAGAATTAAAAAGTGCACGGACATCATCCCCCAGTCCAGGAGTCCTGTTGTGTTGTTGTGATCATCACATTCCCAGAGAAAACATGTTGTGAACAGTGTGTACGTGCAGAAGTGCACACACGAGATGTGGACACCACTCATTTACTTGCCTCCATGTTGGGTTGACATGGCAACAGACTCGGAGTGTGCCAGTCGGAGCGAGTCTTTGACGTGTCACATAATTTCCTCAAACTTTAATAAAAATCCGATTCTGAGGTTTGCACCAGAGAATAAGCGGTTATTTTCAGCCGCGCAGCAGATCTGACGTTACCACCGTGTTTGAATGAAAAGCTCGCTGAAGATCGCCAGCAGCTGGAACGGACGCTGGGCGCCGCCCACAGCGCATTCTTTTAGGATTTCCTCCAGCGGCGCCGTTTGTCCTGTCACAACAATGAGACGGTGGTGAGTGAGGAGTGACCTCGCGTTGTTCCAGGGGGGCAGAAGTTAGCTGCACCACCTCCACCCATCCCTGGTCCTGCTGAGCCGTGGGCGCCGGCAGTGGGCGTCGGCAGTGGGCGCCGGCAGTGGGCGCCGGCAGTGGGCGTCGGCAGTGGGTCCCAAAGCCTCCGTCACTAAAGGTGGATGTGAGTGAAACGGCGGTTCAGACAGAACCTTCACGTTGGGTTGGGATTTACTGGCTGATGCAACAAAGATCAAATAAGAACACGTTCGGGTTCAAAATGGTTCTTTCTGGAAAATTAAAGCTGTTCATTAAAACATTTTAGTTCTACAGACTTCTGGAGAACCCAGAAATGTGAAAAAAAAAACCTTCAGCTTTTATGATAAATGACCGTCTTTTTCGGTTTTAGATGTTTACACATGTTTACAGATGTTTTAACATCTGATTCGGATGGTTGGCCATCAGCTGATACACACTGTCAGCTGTCAGCGACCCGTTCATTTGAGTTTGGAAACATCTCAAACATGCACATCTGCAGCTCTTCAACAGCTGGAACCAAGAATTACGATATTTTCTCACAGAACCATAAAAACTCTGGATGTTTGCTCTTTCCCCATTTCTAAAGCACAACCAGGTATTTTTGAAGGTTTCCTATTTTCGATCCGGCAGCCTCGATCTTTTATTTCTCTGTGCGCTCTGTGAGCATCATGCTTGGTCTCCTCCTTCTCTGTGACTCTGTTATTGATTACCTTCCTCAACCAATCAGACGCGCTGCTGCCAGTTAGTTTCCACGACAACGGAGATGATGTTTCTTCTAAAAGCTCAATCCCATCTGAGGTCCAGGTCCGACCCCCAGATGGGAATAAACGCTGAGCTGGGTCATCTGGACCGTAGAAGACCAAGATGAACATTTTGGGTCATGATGAAGAAACGTCTCGGGTCATTATTATTAGAAACAGCCGAGTCGTGTTTGGAGCTTTCAGGTTATTGCTTTTCCATTATCGGCCATAAAGTTAACAGCCTTAATTTCTCTTCGGCATGACGTCAGATTTTCTCTTCCTCGGGAAGTAACGTCGTGAATCTGTGTCTGATTTGTGACGTTACACGGATGGACCGTGAGAGTTCGCCTGGTGGAAAGTTTATTAGCAGAAACATTAGCTGTTATCACACCATCTTGTTTGGTGTGAAATGTGAACTTTGGCTGCACAGAAGCTTATTAAATCCAAGCTGGAGCTTCTGCTGGTGGACCCGGTAAAGTAACCTCCACCTCAGCTGGTTTACCTGCCAGCTGTAGATGCTGAGGTTCCTCCTGGACGGCTCGTCGACTTGGTCACAAGTCATGAAATCATAGTTAGATGCTGTAGGAACCGAGTTTTGACTTTTGTGGGTTTTCACCGTCGGTTCTTCACCTGGTGGATCACTGACGCGTCCGTGAGTTTTTAACAGCCGTTAGTGACTCATTTCCTGCCTCACATTTCCTCTCTGCACCTGAGAAAGTATGTTTGGTACCGATCAAAAGTTGTTGCACGTTAATGGAGTGGTGTTGCGGTGGTCGCCTGGAGTGTTTATAGATCCTTGATGGAATCTCATTGATCCTTGAGCGGTGTTTAGCCGTGCACATTGACCCTTTGGTTGGAGAGCAGTAATCTGCAGAAGAGCGAGGCCTTTGGAGATCAGATTGATTGAAGAACGTCTCCAAATATAAACACCAGTCCTAAAACGCTGACATGCAAAAACAAATTTTTGTTGTTTACGAGTCTGTGGATCCGCCCGGATCCTAAAATAACTCGAAGCTGTCATTTCTTGCATGACTCAGTCTCACCGTTTGGGAATTCTTCTTCAGAGCATTATTTTAGTTGACTGAGGATTCTGGGTATTTTTTAGGTCCGCTGAAGGTCCTGCCGCAGCACTTCAGTGTCAGCTAAACTTGGAACTTTGACTAAGACAACAAACCATTTTTTTTATTCTTATAAGTTATTTATGGGAAGAATTTAACTGTTAATAAAAAAAAGGGTTCAAGTGGATATCAGAGTGAGAAACTCAAGTATTGTTTTGAAAGTAAAACTCAGCACATTTACATTTCTTCCTTTTTTTATTAACTGCATCACCAATAAATGCTTTGGTTGGTACCAAGTGTTGTAGTTTAGTTAAACAGTTCTCCTAAAATGTTTGTTTGGGAACACGAGTGGTCTGGAGACTTGAATTAGAAGCTTATAAAAGAGAGAAACGCTTTATTTCTGCAGCTGCTGGAGAACAAACTAAGAATCCTGGAGGAAAACGTCCGTCCAGTAAAACGGGACGAGACTCCTTAAAAAAAGGTTCAGCGTTTTTACATTTTGCAGGAAATTAAATATTTACCAAATGGCAAATAGATTTTTAAAAAAACCTGTGATTTAAAGTTAAATAACACTGAATAATTTAAATTAAGTGATAACTCAGAAAAAGTTCAAAGACAGGAAGGAGGACTGAGAAACCCTCGCTGTCTTAGATGAAATTATTCTTGAATAAAAAGTGAACGTTGTCTTTAATCGTTACGGAAGAAGGAATGAATTCAGGTAAAAGCAGCATGTTTTTATGTTTGAACACAGACAGAGAGATTAAATGAACTAAAACAATAAACCAGCTGATCTTCAGCCGCGACTGTTTATTTCTTATATTTGGTTTTATATTTGAACTCTTTCACACTTGACGTGTTTTAAGACCTTTTTTGAAACAGTTTTTAAAAGCCTGGAAGCTTCAAGAAAAATGTCTCTTAAACCTTTTTGCTTCTCGTTGTCTAAAGAAGAAGAAAAAAAGACAGAAAATAAAAACCATTTTAGAGATTAAACTCGTCTTTTAATGCACATTATTGAGTCGCCTTCATGTTTACGATACATAAACGGAGACATTTGTTTATTATACCTTGTAAATGAAGATGCTGGTGTTATTTATCTGATCTGGAAGGGTTCGGGTGAACTTTCATCTTCTTCTTGGCTTTGGTTGTGTGTTGAACAGGGAGAGACGAGACGATGCAACCGGCCAAGCCGTCCTTCCTGGAATACTTTGAGCAGAGGGATAAGGAAGCAAACAATCACAACGACAGAGGAGAGAACAACGCCGACAACCGTAAACTGGCCTCCGACGGAGATCTGGAAGCGGTAAGTGGAAGCTGGAGAGAGTTGTGAGCAGGTTTGTGACGGTGATGCTGTGTTGATGGGAACTATCCGGCGTCAGTTTCCATGGTTTTTATCGCCGTCACCACCGGCAGGCTTCGTGCTCCGTCTGTGACCAGCTGACATCACACCCATGTGCAGTCTCAGCTTTCTAAAGGTGGATGAGGTGGATGAAACTGACCCAGCGTTAACACCTGTCCATCTGTCCACCTGAGAGCGGTGGACGTCTTTATTCACGTGTACTGGGACTGTTCAGGCTTCGTTTTATGCTAACAGCTGTCTCAAACTCGGTCTCTTCCTGCTTGGGTTTTCTGAAAACGTGCTGATGACGTTTTCAGTCGTGGAGAACTTCTTACTCAGCGTTTCTGTCCTGCAGGTTCGACCGACTGGAAAAATCCATTTGTTTTGTCAACTTGTCTTTTTAAGAGGACGTACATTCATCTGGGGATTTTTCTCAATATTATTACAATAAAACTTGCAATATGCAAATGAATGTTGCAGTGACAGTGGGGCTTGATACACACAGATGTGTGTGTGTGTGTACATGTAGCACTATCTATCTATAGATATTGATAGATGGATAGATAGATAATAACACATATTCTACATATGGTGTTAATTTCTTTCTGCTTGGCTGCTAACAGAAACATCAACAATCTTTTCTTTTTTTCTTGTATTTATTTGTAATATATTTGGTCACTTGAATTTTAAAAGTCTTGTAATGTACGTGTGACCTTTGCTGTCGAGCTTTGCTCTGAAATATCTGAGTGTTTTAGTATTTTAGGATTGCAGATGTCTCTGGAAGTCATTTTAAACTGAGAGAAACAGGCAGATGGTGTTTGTCTTGCTGCGAGACATTTACATGGAAACGACTGCTGCCAGAATTAAATATTGAATATTTGACCTTTTTAAATATGAGATGTTTTCCTTTAAAGGATCACACATCTGCCTTTAGCGATTGGGAGGATGTTTCCTCTCTCTCATCCTCTGCTCTGCTTCTTAAAACCCAACAAATATATACATCTTTAAAACTGTTTGCTTCAGATTTTTAATACCTGGGATTTGAAAAATCATGAAATGAGCATTAATAGTGGTTAAATCATGCTTAAATGACGTGAAAAAAGGCGTGTTTGGAAAGTGTTTCTATAAATGAACAGGATATCTGCATGTGTGAGCTTTTATAGCTTCATCATTTTAATGAACTGATGATCTCAGATTTCTGTCATTGTAAGTTTAATGTTGTTCCACTAATAGAAGGTGACAGATAACCGCTCTGTGACCCTCACTTTCTCTCTTATTTTATTTGTCTTCAAGACACATGCTGTCTCTGAGACATCATCTTCAGTAGATGCTCCACATCTCCAGCTGCTTGTCACCCAGATGTTATCTGATCTTCCTGTCAGAATACAAGATCAAAGCCCGTTTAAACTTGCTCTCAGGCCTAATTATTAAAGTCTTCAGATGGTTCAACATTTATGCTCCCAGAGCTGGAGAAAACAAGAAAAACATCGGGGTTTTCTCTCACTAGTTGTGTTGTAAAAACCAGATAAAATCCTGTTAAAACGTAGGATCATTAAGGAGTCCAGAGAGTTATATATACATGTGTGTGTGTGTGTGTGTGTGTGTGTGTGTGTGTGTGTGTGTGTGTTAGGGTTGTGTATATGTGTTTGTATATATGTGTGTGCGTGTATATGTGTGTGTATATA
>JAOWBL010003201.1:0-12592 GCA_028564865.1 Zenarchopterus dispar | reverse complement strand
TCACAAAGGAAGGTCATCTCCTGTCCTGATACTAAAAGGGTGACAGTGGGGGAGGCATGCTCCACATGAGCATTAAACTTGTGCAAATCACAGATTTTGAGAGTCCAGCAGGAAATCTCTACTGCGTTACGTTAGATTTAGACAGGCAATCGAGGAAATGAGCCCTAAATAGAGGATTGAAATGCCAATCCATGACGTTTAGTCTGGAACTTTGTTCAAAGACAAAAACTAACAGACAAAAAGACCACCAATTAAAATTTAAATAAATAAATACAAAATTAAAATGAAATAAGATAAGTTTAAAAAAAAATCAGACTCCGAGCATATGTAGGAGACCTTGTTATTCTATTTGGCCACTTTGTTATGTCTGGGTAAAATATTTTCTTTTTTTCTCTCTCTCTTTCTCTCAAGGTAGGATGAGAACCTAACCTAACTTGTGTATCTTATTTTAATTTGTGTTTCCTGATAATTTTAGTTGTAAATTTTAAGTGATGTCATCTTGAGAATCATCATTAAAGTTTTTTTTATTTTTCATCTCTAAATGGTTTTAAGAGCCAATTTATGACCTAAGGTTTTCAGGTAGACTTAGTTGCCTTTAAATGTTATGCCTTTAATAATAATTTTGTCATCATCTTTTATGTTATTTTATTTTTATTCTTCATGGGTAAATATCAGATTAAAGAATAACCTGATTCTAATGTGGCGCTGTTTTAATACAGATTTATTCGTTAACAAGTGTTGTATTCACACACTCTAGTAGTGTATCTCTGATTGTCCCTCTAGATAATTTTTTCCCTCACAACGTTAGCTATGATTAGTACCTGATGACTAAAGTTTATTCATACTGTTACAAATTGTTAAAGCTCGATATTAGTGATGCTTTTAATTTGAAATATGTTTTATGTTGAAAGGGGTTATGCGGTTCCTTTCCCCTTTTTTGTCACGTTTACGCTCTCGTGCAGATCTTCGCTAATTACCTCTTTTTATTTGTGTTTAAAAGCTCTTCTGTGGATGGACTCTTCAAAATGTCTGTTTCTGAAGTATTGTGATAATCGGAAATTAGCCTTGTTTAAGTTATCGGTTGTGTGGCTGTTTGTCTTTACTTTACAAACGGTTCTCTTCTCTTTGCTACTCTGAACCACTTCAATGTTCAGTCCTGAAGTAAAAGTCTAAAAATCATCTGATGACTCGTGTGCTCTGTGATCGGAGCCCTTCAGTGGTCAGTCGGTCTGGAACTCCATATTCAGATGTCTAAATCCTCAACACTTACAGTAATAATCAGTCATTTGCAGTTTTAAAGTAATTCATACAGCAATACTTTATTTGGCACAAATATTAAATAGTTAATATTTATCTATGGAGGAATTTTAATCTCTAATCAAACTCCACAAACTAAAAGTTAGTCTAATCATCTTTATTTCAACGTTTATAAGAGAGAACCAGAAAATAAGTAACCTTAAAAGCAGCACACAACTATCAGCCCATTTCAAATAAACTATATAAAATAAAAAGACAAAAGTACAGATTTCCAGCTGTCAGATGTAAGACCTTTATGCTCTGCAGTTATCTCTCTAATCACTGTTGTTGTTTTTTTAAGTATCCTGTAAAAAGAGCCAATCTCTGAGATACTGGTCTCTATAAATTCATGGATTTCTATGTGAAGCTGAGATCATATTTCCTAGTCAAAATCTCAACCAGCTGTTCATGAACACTTTACACAACTCCAGGTCAGTGTGAATCTCAATCCACATCAGCTATAGTCTAAACTAACCAAACTTAACCCAAAGAACCTAACTAGAGTGAAACAGCAGGTAGGCAACAGAAGAATAATCAACAAATCTAAAATAATCAGAGGGGAAAAAATCCTTTCAGTCTTTATTGTTTAATGTACTTCCATGAATATTTTGATGCAGTCCATTTCAACACCTCTAATCATTTTAAACCATCATTTGGTAAAAGGACAGGAATAGTCTGACACTCCAAACACAGGCGCAAACTCCAGCTCATGAAAATGCCTCAGCTGCATCAGGAGTTCTTTTTCTCTTTTTTGTTTTTCTTTTTTTCTTTTCTCCTAAAGTGGCCAAAAAGCCCAGAGTTTTGCGTGGATCCAATTTGCTGTGCCATAATCTTTCTGTATGGCTTTTCGGATCTATTGAAGTCTTTTTTGTTCTTTTCTAGAGAGTTCTTTCCCGTGAGCCCCTCCCATATCTACAAAGATTGTGATTAACGATCAGCCACAATGTCACCAGAAATCATCTACTAACTATTTTTCTGCGGACACAGCTGTTCCTGAGACCAGCTTCTCAATTTTAATTACAAAACAACAACAACAACAAAACAAACAAACAAAATAATTCCTTTAAAGTTCTCTGAAACTGATCCCTGATCAGTGAATATTTACTTGGAGAAGCATTCACACATGACTCATTCATACCGAAAGCGCTCTGTCGCAATTACGTGTTCATTTATCCAGGCAGGATCAACCTCAGTAATAAAACAGCAAATGAATCAATATTAAGTTTAACTGAATTTAATACAACAATCAGATATAACAAAAGACATTAATACAGAGAATCAGTTTACTGTCAGTGCCGGGACACCGTCCAGTCACCTTTAAGAGTTGGCTGAGAGTGGCACTGTATCAACAAATCACTATCCATTTATCCTTTTCTCTAGAAAAGGAGAGGTTACATTATGGTTTACAATTATTATGTTTAAGTGCACTGCAGGCATGTAAGTGTGGAACTGCCAGGAAACATATCCCCCTTTAGTTACAGGTAATTAATCCATAAAAAGTGTTATCAGTACACAGCAAAAGGGAATGCTAATGACCAGAGATAAAGGGAAAATCTGTCTCACTAAAAGTCTGCCATAAAATCATTCACCAACAGGCCTCTGCCATAAAGTCATTCACCAGCTCTATGTGCCTAGGAGGAAAGTCTAAACAGCTTTATTGCTTTTCAGACACCATTACCCCTTTTCCCAGGACCTACTATTCTTTTTCTGACTTGCCTGTCATAGTATCACAACCACTTGTACTTCTAGTAGGAAAGTCTAAACGCATTTTTGCCTCACATCAGACAACATTACCCCTTTTCCCTGGGACCTACTGTTCTTTTTCTGACCTATTGGTCACTGTATCACAACCACTTGTACTTCTAGTGGGAAAATGTAAACAGCTTCATTGCCTCACATTAGACACCATTACCCTGTTTATTTATTTATTTATTTGGGACCTACTATTCTATTTTTGACCCATTTGTCACAGTATCACAACCAATCAGTTTTCCTTACTTTTTATTTGTTGCTAATCCCTATTGGAATCAACGTCACCAGGCACCACTGGATCCGGGAAACCACCGAACCCTCAAGGTGGGCATTCAATGCTGAGGTGTTGTCTCAGACCGCGCATAGTTTTGCGATGATGTCCCAGGAATTCCAGTGATGTCTCGGACATTGTCAATCCAACTCAAAGGACCAAGTTATGTCAGGAAACTTTTCTGAAACAGGACTGTAAATATTGCTGTTTGTTCGTACCATAGTTTCCTAACACACAAAAAGACTCAACACACAGCAACACACAGAAAGTCTTTATAAAGTTTTACTTGCAGCAAGGAGTACAGAAAGAATGGTTACATTCACAAACTGCACTGAAGAAGAGCAGGAAATTATCAAACATATACAAATTTCAGCAGAATCACCACACCAGAGAGACTCGTGTACAGTTTTGGGTCAGTATCAGTGTTTTTTTATCATCTGACGTCTTAAGGTTTCTCTTATCTGGGCGTAGAGACCAGTTCAAACCAGCTCTGGCTGTTTTATGCCATCTGTAGGTTCGTGCTGTCAGATATTTGCATTTATCACATACCATGGCAGGTCAAATCAAGACACGCTGTGCAGTATGACATGATAAAAAGAGTTACATGAAGCAAAGATATTGACATCATTAGAGCACATTCACAATTTCTCAACAATTGGCTGCTCTGAAAACATATTTTCATGTTCTTCAAACATATATTCATACATATGCTTAAATGTACATCGGTAGGGAAGTATTTCAGAGGGAGAGAACCTACTCTACTAGCCCTGCTCAGGTTTCTAATTTCATTTTTTCTTAATATCTCATATTGTGATGGTTAGTTGTGTAGGTAAATTTACAATGAAATATACCATATTTATATTCTCAATTGACTCCATAAATACTGCTTTCAGATGTGGACTCCTAATCAAACTGTTTTGGGATGTCACCTGTGTTGGACCATAGCCATGTGTTGAAACAACTGCAAAGCCTGACCACATTGTTTGAGACAAAAAAACCAAAACAAAACAAAAAAAACCTAAATGATTCAAATCCACAGCAGACTTTGCTCCATTTAAGACACCCAGGTGATAAGGAACTGGCTTCTCATTGGGCATGGACCCTTAAAGACACTAGGGGTCCCCGCTGATGCAGCAACCTAGACCCCAACTAAGACTGGCTTCTCCCTCTCCCAAGTTCTCGCACCAACTCTAACATGGAGCCCATCTCTCCTGATCCTGGGAGCTATGAAGGTCACATCTCAAAATTTAGAGTGAGGTGCTACCAGCCAAAGGTCTGCCTCCTCCATCACAGAGTCTAAAGAAGTTGTCTCTTTGTCAGGAAACAACTGCAGTTTGTTTGGCCACAGCACTGCAACGGAGTAACCCAAGAATGTCCGAGCCCGAGACGAGCCGAATAAGGAACCTGTGCACGCCTGGACAATGTGAATGCCTTAAAACCAACCTGGAGACGGAGGAAGCCCAATTGTTGTACCGATGCTACATCCCATCATCCTCACGGAGATGAAGAGAGAAAGCCATTCCAGGACCTCTGGTGAAGCATAACCCTCCAGACATTTACTGAACTGAGAGGAAGGCTGATCTACCAAGAACAAAACCATCACTTCATCACTCACAAAGTGATCAACATAAGAGGCTGATTTTATGTCTGGACAAAGAAACTTAAACACATTTAGTTTTATTTTACTGTGTCGCACACTTCTGTGATTCACAGTTAATCTTTATGATCCAATTGTCTACCATCTTAAATTTCTTTGAGTACAATAATACTTTTTTCCTAGTATGATTCATAATTAATCATTGTCTAACATCCAAATGTTACTGACGTGTTTAACTTTTCTTGTGAGAATCCTTCTGTCCTGTTGCAGGTAATTACACATCTAACGTCAGTGACACATTTATGTAGATCAATGCATTCTAGCTGATAACTTTAACAGTTGTTGGTCTGCTCACATCTAAGGTAGTGGGCCACTAACAGTCGGTGTGTAACAATAGATTGTATGGGTCAACGTCCAACCAAGAAGAATAAATGTAATAGAATAATGGCGATCAGGGCTCAATCCAGATAGAGCTCGTTGTTGATCTCCGTTTCTCTGAGCCCAGTGCTGCCTTACTTTACCTGTGACCAGATTCAGAATAAACTTAAACTGATTTTGTAAAATCCTTTCCTCAGTTATTAAACTTCCAACAAAAGAACCTGGCTTAACATTAGTTACAGCTTCTGAAATGTATTTCTTCATTTTAGTTTATCTGATATTGCTGGATAGTGGATAGGTCCTCACAGAACAGAAAATGAAACACTTCATTTCCCGGTTCAAAGGACCCAAGAGCAGAAGACCTAAGGCAGGCATTTAGTCTTTGATAATACAGTCTATGGTAGAATGATCAAGAGTCCAGCAGGCATGTAGGTAGGTTGAGGTGGAGAGTAGGTCCCAGGTAGGCAGGCTGGATATCTCAGGGTACTCAGAGGAACAGGCAGGCAGGCAGACAAGTAGGCAGGATTCCAAGCAGCAATGCAGGCAGGCAGACAGGATCTGGGCACAGGCAGACAAACAGGTAAGCAAATAACTCAACATTGAATCTTAAGCCAAGTGCTAAAACTGACAGGGAATATAGTTTTGACCAACTGGTGAGGAGTTGCTGGAGAGCTGTTCCTCTTACATGGGATAGTTGATTGCCAACAGGTGTGAAGTTGTAGTGGCCACTCGCAGGTAGGAGGGATTACCAGCCAGACAGAAAGGGAGGGGAGACGAGCAGCAAAAAGAGCAAAATGCTTGCAGAATCACAACAGGTGTTGTTTTTTTAAAAGAGGAAGGTCACAGAAAGAAAGGAGGAACCAGGTTTTAAAAAGATTAAAAATTATTCTCAGAATGATTTAAGGCAACATACAGCACAGACCACGGAAAGAGACAAACCTAGCTCTGGGCGAGGCACCAACCAACAGATACCCTAAATAACAGATGTACGAGCTCCACAAAGAGCTATAAGCAGCCACATCCCCTAGGGGCACGGCAACCCACATGACATTATATGCGGCCGTCACACCATACAGGAAGCCCACCCATGGTATAAGGGCCATTATGCCAGTAGACTCCCCCTTTAAGCAGGCTGTCCCTCCCCTTAATCCATCTGTAGTTGTAATCTGAGTCACAGACATCAAAGATACACATACAATCAATAAAAGAAGAAAGTTAAAACACTCAGCTCCTCTGAGTCCAAGACCCTCCCTTAGGGTCTGAGCTTAAGCGCTGATGCTGCGATCTCAGCCAATACAGTTCAGTTCTGTGCAAAGCAGTTCACTTCAGCGCAAAGCAGCTCAGGTCCATACAACATAGCTCAGTTCAATGCGGAGCGGCACGGCCACTGAGTGATTGCACCTGTGGTGTGTGAGGTGATTGACACTGGGAGGGACAAGAGACGAGATGCTGAACAGGCAGGGGAGACTGGAAGACAGAGTTTGTTGAAAGTAACTGGGTGGTAGACCAGCCAAATAGCCGTGAAGCACTCAGTGGTGGGGATGGGTGCCTTTCACATACCCATAGAACAGCGACATCTGGTGGTGCGCTGCAAGTAAACCATCTGCTTCAACCAGCCTCCTTATCGTTTTTATACTTCAAGATGTACATAATAAAAAGCGTAAAACAAAACAATTTGTGATCATTTATGTGAGAAGTGCTTGTGTTACATTCTGAATATTAAGTAATAAAGTGAGAGGGAGGGTGCGCTTGTGAAAGAGGGCCAAGCTAAAATGACTGCATAGGATACATTTCACAGATTTTTATTTCAAAACAGGATTTTCTCAACTGTGCTGGGTTTAAGCCTGTTTTGTCTTGGCTGACGACTTCGCCTTATCAGGAGAAAATCCCAAACCACAGAACGTTTCTTACCAAAAGCCATGGTAAAAGCAATGAACTGAATTTGATTCTGACTGGAGCAGAACTGGTCGGGAACGTCGTTTGGGATTCCTTTTTCTTTTATAGAGAACGGCATGCCCAGGTGTTCGAACAGATGAGTGATTACTGAACCGTGGTTCACTCCAAACAATGCATTCGGCGCTTCGGACGTCATCAATCACGTGATCAGTGCCGTTTGACACACGCTCCGGAACATTGTGCCGAACCACTGTGCTTCACGGATTTGAAACAAGCGCCGAAGCGTCAGTGTCAAACGATCCATCCCTAACATTCCTTCCTTCTCTGTTACTCTATAGCACTACCCCTGGTTACAGGCTGGAAGACATAGAATTACAGTTATTTTGAGACTGATTGTGCTGTCTACTTATTAATTTGTGGTATTCAGGTAGTGCCCCATTTTGTTTGATTAATTTTGATAATTTGTGTTATAACTGTCAGACATTTATTAATGACTGTTTAATAACTAAGCAAGCAATTCCCTTTGGTTTCATAACAGCTGGTTGCAGCTCAGATACAAGAATAAATTAGAGGAGCTGTAAAAGAACAAAGAACCAGGGTTTATGCAGGGTCTTAAAAAGTCTCAAAATGTCTAAAACTCAGAACTTTAAATTTATGGCGTTAAAAAAAGCCTCATTCCGAGACAGAGAAACACCAGTTTGCCACAAAACGCCTTCAGGGTGCTCACACCATCTCCAAGTTTTGCTGGCCACTACCATCTTCATCACCACCCGGTCCCTCCAGACTCCAGCGCAGTGCCAGGACCACTTTGGCTAAAGACCTTTGGGCTACATTTGGATCCGGTCAAACATCAATATCCGAGGTGCTTTGGATTCTTCATTCAATTACAAAACATCTGTCATATAACAGTTGGTAGCATCTTCTAGGCAAGGTTCCCTAACTCGAATATCACAGAAACATTTAAGTGTAGACTAGACCTGGGCGATATGGGCAGAAAAAATGATCACGATTTTGTTTATCATATTGGTCGATATGATATACTGTATTTTTTCCTGATTAAAAACACAAATAAATACTTTGTTAAAGTATTTATTAAGATTGAATAAAATTGTCATGATAATTTAAAATGTCCATAGAAACACCACAAACGTATCAAGAACATAAACTTTTGCTTTTTTTGAAACTTTTGTTTTCAGAAAAGGTGAACATAAATCAAGCTTTAAATTTCTTTTGCTACTCAGTATGATATATCATTTGTTATATTTTTTGATGTTTTGAATGTTTATCTTATATAGCAATTGCTGCAAAGGATGACACTATGAATTGCTGATTTAATACACCAGTACTAACACTAACACTCATAACAGCAGCAGATGAAGTAGAGGCTGGTGCTGTAACAGCACACTTTTTCATACTACTCATGTTTCCATTACCTCTAGATTTGCGTAAAACCCTTCCATCCATCCATTTTCTATACCCGCTGAATCCATTACTGGGTCACGGGGATCTGCTGCAGCCAATCCCAGCCCATTGCAGGGGTACACCCTGGACAGGTCACCAATCCATCACAGGGCCACATACATAGATGCAGAAGCATACACACTCCCACCCACACCTACAGGCAATATAGAGTTGTCAATCAACCTTACATACATGTTTTTGGACTGTGGGAGGAAGTCGGAGAACCTGGAGAAAACACACAAGCACGGGGAGAACATTGTTATGGCAATTCTAGCAATTGCCCAGAGAGGTTCTTTATCAACGACACAATCACAGTGAGTGACCTGTCCAGGGTGTACCCCTGCCTCTCACCTGTGATGGGCTGGGATAGGCTCCAGCAGAGCCCCATGACCCAGAAATGGATTCAACATGGCTAGAAAATGGATGGATGGACAATCACAGTGAGCTCCAAATTTAGTATTTATTCAGTTGCAACGAGAATCAACGTTAGCACGCAGGCCAGCCCGTTGAATCTGAGGGACATAAAAAACTCATGAGCTTTTATAACTAAACAAAAAGGGGAAAGGGGAGTGGAAGGAAATCAGATGAAAAGAATAATCAATACAAGAGATTATTACCTGAAAGGATGGAGGTAGGAAGAAATAGATCAGATAAAGATGTCATAGTTTTGTCGTAAACTAAGTTGTCTGCTTATCTACTAAGTACAGCAGATGCTTACAGGTTGAAAGTTCACAGGTTACAGTTCTGTTCCCCTCAACCCTAAGTCATTTAAGACCTGTGTTTTCTCACACTCATCCCCTCATTGTGTGATCACAGGACTTTTCCATTACAACATGCAAACTCCACACACCTGTCAACTTGCGCCGGGAGTCAAACCAGGAACCTTCTTGCTATGATCCAACAGTGCTAACCACTAAACCACCGGATTGCCCTGCAAAACCAAAATACAGGGGAAAAAAAATCCTGTAATGGAAATGACTCTAATTCGAAAAAACACCCAAATATTGCAATAATGCTTTTTAAGCTTTCATGAGGTAGTTTTTAGCCAATTAGATAATCCACTTCATCTACAAAAATGTAATGGAAACAAGTTTTTGCACATTTCCACATCTGTGGCAGCGCTGGTGTGGCGTAACTGATCAATCCAAAGTAATCAAAATGTATTTTCCAGCTGTTTTTGGCCTCATTTAACATGGTGTAATTGTGCTATAACACTACCTAATCATTATTGATTACATAAGAGTTTTGCATCTGTATAATCATTTGAATGACTATTTGCCCCCTTAATCACCAGACTATTTTCTCCACAGTGGTAGTGGCAATAATTTCATATTGCTAATGTAAATGTGCCTACTACCTATTTATTTATTTATTTATTATTATTGTTTTAAATTTTTATTTATTTATTCCCCCCCCTCCTTTTTTCAATCAAAAACTTAAAATTTGTCTGTGTCTGTGGGTGCATTAAAAACAGAGAGAGATGTGGTGCATAGGGTGGAAAGTCTCGGCCAGTGATCTCTACTACTGGATTGGACGTTACGTGACTTTTGACGTGTCAACAGCACTGCCATTTTGAAAAGTGCTACTTTTGTCCGCAAGCAAGGCGGCTAGCAGCAACAGCTATGGGAATTGTCATTCTAAAGGTATCCAGTGTTTTGCTTTTGGCTGCTACAACTGTGCTAATGCTCAAGCTAATGCTAATAAACACTTCAGACTGCAGGGCATCTCCTTTCTTCAGTAAGTAGTAATTTTCATGTTTAGTCATATTTAGATATTATACCACATAGTGCTTCCGTGTTATACTTAAGGCCTCAAAGTGTTAACCAGTCATTATCTCCAAGATCAACAGTCAAGATCAACCAATCAGTTATTAAGCAAATGTATCTAAAACCCACAGTAATATTAATGTCTGTCAGACGATTTACTCCACATGTTTAGATAACAACCATCTGTCCTCAACAGAAACAGGTCTGAACGATAATTTGATTCTTTTTCCTGTTACATCTGAAACACATTATAATTGTAATGAAATAGAACCACTGTTAATTTATCAGTAGCTTCAATTTAATTTATACGTTTTAGGTTTCACTTCTGTCTTAATAGTTCCTTTAACACAATAGTTCCTTTTCCTCTGCTAGAACCTTAAGAACTGATCTTCCACTAGTTATGAAGACTACGGTTCTCTAAATGTAGTCATGCCTAGGGACTCGCCAGGTTTTTAGCTTCACGTTGCAGGAACAGGTCGGGTGTTTCTGGACAGGTCAGATGTTCTTTGATAGGTCAGATATTCTTTGATGGGTCAGATGTTCAGATGTAGGTCTCCCACAGTACCAGCACCACTGCTTCCTCCCTGCAATAGCACATCATCAGTCTGGTGAATGTAAACACATATTAACAGTTTCTTGTCTTTAATTTGAAATCTGTTTTATGTTGAAAGGGGTTGTGCTGTTTTTTTCCCCCTTTGTCACGTTCACGCTCTCCTGCAGAGTAGCGCTATCGTGTTTGTCTTTAGTTTACATGAAACGGTTAAGTATATGAATGCATCTTTCAGTTACAGTTTTTCTTTCTTTATTTAATATTTATTTGATTTCTAATCAAACTCTACAATAAATGCTAGTCTAATCATCTTTACTTCAAGCACACAAGTATCAGTCCATTTCAAATAAATTATATAAAATTTTTGACGCAATTTTAACACCTCTAACCATCATTTTGAACCATCCTTTGGTAAAAGGACAGGAATACTCCCACACTCCCAACACAGGCACAAACTTCAGCTCATGAAAATGCCTCAGCTGCATCAGGAGTTCTTTTTCTCTTTTTTGTTTTTCTTTATTTTTTTCTCATAATAATTTCATCCAGTCGTACATTCAGCCAAAGAGCACTTTCAGCACCAAAATACAGGTTCCTCACACCTTCCAAATTTTCCGCTCCTGCTGCAGACGTACTCACTGCCGAAATCAGAACCAGCCTTGACAATCACGTCCCCAGACCCAGAGCTGGGTCTCACTGGTATAAACGTAACTCATAAAGCTGTTACCATGTCGTTGTTATGTGGTATTAAACTCATTTCAAGTTCTCCTCGACATCATTTAACATTTTCACACCCATTTGTTTTTGGTTACGTTTTCTCAAGTGGGCTTCTGCCTCTCTTTTCCAAATTTGTAAAGCTTTTTGATGTTGTTTTAAATCAGTCCATAATTCTGATGTTAACGCATTTCGGGTTTTTAGATCTTTTTCACACGCACACAATTTATCTCCTATTTCATCTAAAAGTTTCACACTCAAACTTCCATTCGGAGGAAAATTCTATTCCTCTATCCATTCATGAATGCACTGCTCCAACGAAGTCCCTCAATTTAACCTCATCTGTGTAAACAATGGACTTTCAAGAGGTTGCGTATTCTTTTTGGAGTTTTGTTGTCCCATAATCGTGGAATCAGTGCCACATGACAGAGCACTTCTGCTTTTTCCACAGATTTGTTTTTCTTTCACTGTACAATCTGGATAAAAACCTGCCCGCCACTTATAGCATATGTAGTACAAATCTTCTTAAAGGTAAACCTAGAAAAAAACCTGTATGTACATCCTACAGTTGGGTCTAGCAGGTTCAGTTGTAAGGCTCAACCCGCAAACGCCCCACAGCTTACTGAGTCTGACAGTCCTCAACTGTCCTTCTGCAAGGGCTTTCCTGGATTTCCGCCAGGCGACCTCTTTTCCCCGCACTGGTCCTCCCAGTCGGTGGGTCAACGTGTGGTTTTAATTTTTTACCAGGTCCCCAGTCCTATTACTGGGTCGGTTCCCCGGTTAGAGGACAACTAAATGCCGATAGAAAAGCTCGAAAAACACTTAAGAATACTTAGAAATCCATACATTCTAAAATTCACATACACTCCCACAATAAAAAGCCTGCACAACATAAATCAAATTGAATTAAATCT
>JAOWBL010003200.1:0-12593 GCA_028564865.1 Zenarchopterus dispar | reverse complement strand
ATAGGGGATCATTGGATTGTTGGGATTTTCCTTGTAACACTGTTTTATCTTTACCCTACAGTGTGAAGCGCCTTGAGACGACTTTTGTTGTGAATTGGCGCTATATAAATAAAATTGAATTGAAACTGAATTAATAAACTAGTGCTACTAGTGATGCTGGACCTCATTGCAGCATTCAGCACTGTTGACCACTCAGTCCTGAAATGTCTGGATCAACAGGTTGGTCTGCAGGGACTTGTGCTGCAGGGGTTAAGATCCTATCTAACAAACAGGAATTTCTCCATCTTGATTAATGACCTCTCCTCTTCCTCAGCCTCTTTCCCTTCTGGTGTGCACAGGGATCCATTTTGAGCTCTTTCCTGTTTTCATTATATATGCTGCAATTAAAGTCAATAATTTCCCATCATAATGTCTACTTTCATCTGTGTGCAGATGATCTGCAAATCTATCTACCAATCAAGCCTATTTCATTAAGTACCCTGGACTCCATCCAGTTTAGATTACAATAAACTCTGACTGCCTCAAAACTGTGTCAGTGAAAATGAGTGTCAAACTGAATGCATGTATTTGCTCCTACCAAGCCCTCCAGTAGTTCAGTATCTTCTCTTGTCTCAGGTCCTAATGGCCTTGCCCCTCACTCTAACCAGGTACTCAGAAATCTGCGAGTGGCTTTTGATAACAGTTTAAAATTTGATAAACAGATCAGTTCTGTTGCCAAGGCCAGATTCTGGCAGCTTCATGTCCTCACTAAAGTCAAGCCATTCCTGAGCAGTGGTAACCTTGAGAAAGCTGTTCATGCTTTCATTAGTTCCTGACTCGGATACCGTAATGATCTTTATTTTGGTATCAACCAAACTTTACTACGTGTTTGAAACTTGTTCAGAATGCTACTGCTCCCCTGCTCTCAAGAACTCCCCTGCTCTCAAGAACTCAGAAACACGACCACATAAGTCCTGTCCTGTATTCTTTACACTGACTCCCAGTTTAATTCAGAATACATTTGAAACTCTTGTTTGTTTTTTGTGCTATAAACAGTCTTACTCATTCATACCTATGTGATATTTTAAGTTTCTGTCAACCCAGCAGAACTTTGCTAGCGGTCCAGCACTTGTTAGAGGTGCCACAGACGGTGGTGAAAAAGTGGGGTGATGGTTCTTCTCCAGTCTCTGGTCCCAAACTGTGGATCATGCTGCTTCGAGTTATGAACCCTGACCCATCTCTTTTCAGATTCACTGACCTACAAATATATTGGAACTATACTATCCACCTGTTCAAATCAAACTAAACACCAGATCAGAATGACGTTTGACTCATAATAGCGCTTTTTACTCTTCTATTTTCATTGGAGTGTAAAGTTTTCATGTCTTTTATGATTATTTTTCTAGTCCATGTTTTTGTTTGATTTTAATTGTGAACCACTTTGATCAACCCTGGTTACTTAAAAATGCTACATAAATAAACATTGATTAATTGTTAACCTTTGCTTGTCATCATAAGATTATTAAAGCAGAGCAGGAAATCAGACTTGTCAACAAAAAAAACAAAAACAAACAAAAAAAAAACACTTTACCATGACAAAACATTGTCCAAAACAGCCAGAACAATGTTTGGAGATACTCAGACCCTCTCTCATGCACGGTGGCAGAGGGATGGGGGTCTGGACCTGGGCGCCTGTCAGTCACTGAGTGGACAATGAACTCATCTTTTGACCAGTCTTCTAGAGACAGATGTGAGGACGTCTGTCTGACAGCTAAAGACTGGCCATGTGACAGGAAGTGAACACAAACACAAAAGCAGATCTACATCAAAAGGATGAAAAATAAAAGAATCAAGGCTCTGAAATGACCTGGTCAAAGTCCAGACCTGAACCTAGCTGAAATGCTGTGATGAGACCTTCAGAGAGCTGTGTAGAAGTGAATGTCCTAAAACCTCAATGAACTGAATCAATGTTGGAGAGAAGAATGGACCAGAATTCCTGCAGAACCATGACACTGATGCAGGCAGACATTTTTGTTCAATAAATAATAACTTCATGCCTTTCATGTGGATTTTGACAGCAGCTGAAAAGCTGACTGTGCAGTTTCCAGTGCTGCTGCAGATATACGGTGCCCTCTTATGACTTTATAACTAAATAAACCCAGCAGGATCAAGGATTGAGCTCAGAGTGTATTGCTCTGAGTTCCTTTACAGCCACATTGACTTGGTCATAAACTGACCATAAATCCATCAGCTTTTAATAAGCCCATGCCGTCAGCTGACAGCAGCATATGTCTTTTTCTATGGTCCAGAAAGCCACCGGGCCAGATAATGGTAAATAAAATGATGAGTATTAGCATTCTCAAGCTATAGCCATTTTGCTGAAATGTGGATGCCTGTAAATTAACTTCAACTTGTGAATGTGAAGCAGCATCAACATAAAGAGCAGCACTTATGAAATCCTTGTTTCAGCTCACGTGTTCCTTTCCAGGCTCTCAGTATGATAATTGTATAAATGTAAGAAGGTTCACAGGGATGAGGCATTTTAAAGAGACAAATTCAAAATCTGATCTATTGACTAACAGTTTAAAACACAAATCTTTGTCTTCAAGGTAAAGTCCATCTATAATTGTGCAAAGGAGCCAAACCTTTATTATCTCCTTCTTAATAAACATTTCATTTAATCTTCTGTCCTAATAGATTCAATGGTTTTCTGCATTAATTTACATAATATGTGATCTGATCTTTATCTGGGTTAGCATAACAGACGAACGCAGTTCTGGAGGAAAAAGCAAGTGAACCCTTGTAGGAACTAGCTGGCTGAAGCTCTTTCAGTATCTCTGTATCAGAGCTGCTCAGCATTCTGGAATATTCCTCTTTCCAGAACTACTTCATCTGACATAATTGTTGGGTGTCTGTGCCGAAAGAGGTTCAACCAGCTGCTAACTCCAAAGGTGCAGTTAATTATAACACACTGATTTGTTGTGGTCCAGCGTGGAGTCTTTGTGTGGGTTTCAATTCAAAGGGAGAATAAACATGATCTCATCTTTACTTGATATACATGAGACAAACTCCAGCCCCCTGGATGAAGCAAGGAGAAATCATGGATGGATGGATGGATGGATGGATGGATGGATGATTCTTACCCTCAAGTAGATCTGCAGATTGTCATCATCTATGTTTTGATGATGTTCTGTGTTAAATGTGTTTAAGATGATAGTTGAACAAGTACAGAACACAAATGAGACTAACAAACTTTAGACAGACATTGCTAGAACAAATCTTTTTAATTAATTAGAACAACCAACAATGGAGCAGGATGAATGACCTCAATGGTCTTCATTAAACTGCTGCATTTCCTGCTGGGTAAAACACCAGCTTCAGCTCCACATCATGAGGAGTTTCACTTTAAACTGTCTTCTGTGTGTGTGTGTGTGTGTGTGTGTGTGTGCATCCAGTTACCTCTGTTAGTGAAGCTTAGACCTGGAGACTCGTTTGCTGAATCAACTCTGACCCTTGTTGGATCACTGAATGATTAGATCCAACTGCTTTCGTAGTGCTACATTACCTTCCTGCTGTAGTCTGTGTTTTTCTGAGTTTTTTTGTGTGTGTATTTTCATGGAATATTAGACACCATCACACACAGTTTGTCATTTACTTCCCCAAATCAGAAAAAGTTGGGATGACATGGAAAATGCATGTTGCATATTTGGAGAGAGCACAATATCATTAAACCATTCAAGAAATTTCATTGTGATGAAAATTACTTCAGATGACACTTTTGACAAATAACTGCAACAAGAATGGCAATTCATCAACAGCTGATAGAATCACATGAACACTGGTTACCATGGAAACCTTTTACAACACTACAATACAGATGTGCATTCACGAAGAGCACTTTGGACTTCACTGTAGAAAAAAATATTCCTGACATGAACCTCATCCAGAGAGGACTTCTCTTGAGAAGGAGGCATCTAAGATGGGGCATCACCATGGAAACCCAGACTGACTAGTCCAGAATCCAGGCTATGTGATGGTCTGGGGTTGCATCAGTGTCTAAAGTAGTGTTTCTCAATTCCAGTCCTTGTGGGCCTCTGTCCTGTATGTTTTAGATGTTGCCCTGCTTTTTCACACCATAACACAAGTTGCTGTGTCACTGACAGACTTGTTCAGACCTTGATGACAACCTGTTAATGACCATTAATTCAAATCAGGTGTGTTGGTGGAAGGAAACATCTAAAACCTGCAGGACACTGGCTCTTCAGGACCAACTTTGGACACCCCTTCTCTAAGGTCAGCTGACCAGCTGCTTTTAGATGTTCCAGAATGCAGGCTAAAAAAAAAAAAAAAAGGGGAGCGGGTGCCTTTGCATTAGCTGCCCTTAAGCTAAGTTAAGTTTGGGAACATTGAAATCTGCACTGAAAACCCACCTTTTTTTCCTCTGGCTTTCATTAAAGTTTTAATTTGACATAGTCTGGATACATTGCTACATGTTCCTGGTGTTTGCACTCTTGTGGAAGAAGTCCTGAATTTTGTGATTAGCCCATTTAGCTAGTCTAATGGTGCAATTCAAGTCAGCTCTTGCTGGTCTTAGATCCTCTTCCTCTCCAGACTTGAAGGCTGAGTTCCATGGCCTTAGCCTGCTGCGTACCTCAACAGTCATCCATACATCAATCATGTGTCAGTGGAGATGAACACACTGTTGAATCCAGACCCTGGTGGCCAGTAGAGGAACCGCAAATCTGGAGCCAGACCCTAGTGTTCAGTAGAATAACCACAGGTCTGGATCCAGAGCCTAGTGGTCAGTAGAATAACCACAGGTCTGGATCCAGAGCCTAGTGGTCAGTAGTTGCCACTGCTGCATTGGTATCAGTGTAGTAAGCAGGGTAGTGCCCCTTTGTCCTGATTTGCTCTTAGCAGAAAATGTATAAGAATGTTGAAAGCAAAAATCTTACAACCTCCACTGTTGTACATCTTCAGATGTGTATGTTGGAAGAATGGGACAAAATGAACTCAAACAGCTGAGACTCTTCCATACCTGGTCTCCTCAGTAACAAACACCTTACAAGTGTGAGAAGGAATGGAAACAATACAAAGTGCTATGCAACCATCACGAGCATGTAAACTCAAACAGCCCAATGCAGTTAATATCTATTAGCTAAAGTGCTGCCAGTTTATTTCTGCCTCACCTGTGTGTGTCATGTCACATCATAGCACTCCTGAGAGCTGTGTACGTCCATGTTGTCCTTTCATTACCATTGACTTCATTCAGCCGGGCGCTGAGGTGGCAGATGAATGTTCGTTTTATGAGAAAATATATGACCAGAGAGCCTGTCAGCTCATAACCTGTCTCCCTCTCCTCATCTACCTCAGGCTCTCTGATGACTCCACACCAACTTAAATTACATTTATGTCACCCATGTGACACAGACACACTCAGCAAATCATGTCTTCTGTGCTTTTCAAGAGGAGGTAAAATCCTAAATTGATCAATGGCACTTGACAGATGGTAACAAAGGAAAGCTTAACATATTAAACCACAGAAGCACTGGAATAAACAGAGGGAAGTGTTTTAATTGTGAGTCAAAGTATCTGAAACACAACTTCCCTTATGGAGGAGTGTCACGTTAGATTCTTTTATTCTTGACCCCTTTTGGCCCTAATTGCCAATGTTGTTTATCACCTGGTACAGGTTTGCTCAAGCAGAAAATGTGAAGTTCCATGCAGAAGAACTAGAAAGGTTCCACTGTAAGAAGAAAAGCAACCAGATCACAAAGTTTCTGTGAGACATTTGAGCACTAACAAAAGAATTAAGCTACCAAAGAAAGGAATGGTTTACCTCAGGGGTGTCGAACTCCAGGCCTCAAGGGCCGGTGTCCTGCAGGTTTTAGATGTTTCCTTCCACCAACACACCTGATTCTAATTAAAGGTCATTAACAGGTTGTCATCCAGGTCTGTACAAGTCTGTCAATGACACAGTCACTTGGATCATGGTGTGAAGAAGCAGGGAAACATCTAAAACATACAGGACAGTGGCCCTCGAGGACCGACTTTGGACACCCCTGCTATATGACCGTGTGTTTGCTGATTCCAACCTTGATTCCAGCTGCCCTTGTGCTTGACTAATGGCTGGAAAAGACTATATCACCATGTGAGATTTTTAGAAACTGGTGTGAAATACTCCCACATGTTCACTAGTGATGCTCCTCTGTGTCAAAGCTGAGGAAATGATAAAAGTTCATTTCATCTAAGATTCAGTAATGAGTCTTAGTGAGAAATATGAGAATAAAGATGATCAACAAATCTTTTATTGTATATATGTGTCGATCATCTTCCACCATAGCTGCTAGATGTCTCTGGTCTGATCTCCCTCATCCTTCACTCATCTCTTCATCTTTACAGATTGTACTCTGTGATCCATGCACACTAATCGCCATGTGGCCCTGATGGGATAAATAAATTATGTCAATGGCATTATAGAGTTGTGCCATATGCTCTTACAGTGCTGATGCTTAATAAGATTTCCTTTATTATCTTATAGAATTTATGACAGTGCATTACTGTTGATTTACAGCAGAAAGGACTCATCCATTACTTTGAGGAGGTTGGTTCAAAGGCTGCTGGGATTTCATCCCAGAGTGCTTCTTATGGGTGTGATTGTCATTGTACTTCATAAAGCTTATATACAACACTTATGGCAGCCTGAGTGCTGCATTAGATATTTTCTTTTTGCAGTTTTCAGCTGAAGAGGAAACATTAAAAATGTATCCATCATCTTTTCCTTGTTCATCCCATCTCAGAGGCAAGGTTGTCCAGTGCTTTTGCTTTAATGGATAAAATCAAATGCTCTTATTTTTTTCTCAATACAACATAGAAAACAAATCAAACATTAAGACTTAGTAAATGTACTATTTTAAGAAAAAAACAGTTGGTTCAAGGTATTGCTTACAATAGTGATTCATTCCTCTTCTGACAATGGTCCATCAATGTCTGGAACTGAGGAACCAGATGATGGAGTGTGACGCTCCCTCTCATGCTGCCATTCCCATTTTTCATATTTGAGGTGTGGCTGTTTGATTGCTTTTAATGGTTACACAGCATTATTCTTCCTGTGCACCATGTTTTATGTGTTTACCAAACCATAAGCTGTTACTCTCAAGACATTGGAAACACTTGCAGACTCTGCCAAAACAAAGGTTAATATGACCTGGGTGTATCTACATCCCTGCACCAACTGATACTACTTGAATTTTCTTCATTTTTCTTCAGCATGACAGTCTGTGCAAAATCAATCTATTGATAGGTTGATTTTGCTGTTTGGGTTGAATGTCTGAAAGAGTGATGCTCTAGTGCAGCAGTGGCCAACCCTGGTCCAAGGGAGCCACAGTCCTGCATGTTTTAGATGTCTCCCTGCTTTAACACACCTGATTCTAAGTAAAGATCATTAACAGGTTGTCGTCAAGGTCTGAACAAGTCTGTCAATGACACAGCCACTTGTATTATGGTGTGAAGAAGCAGGGAAACATCTAAAACCTGCAGGTCTCCAGCCCTCGAGGACCGACCTTGGACACCCCCGGTGTAGGACATATTGGACACATCTCAGTAATTGAGTGGACCATGAACCTGTCCTTGAAGTTTCTGAGAGACAAACGTGAGGGTGATGACCAGCAGCATCTAGCTTCAATCTAGCAATCAGATTTTTTTTATCATGTTTTTCCACAAATATTCACCTGGTTAAAGACAGACACTGGAAGTTTAAGTCACCAACAGAAACTGACTGAAGTCATCAGACGATTTTTGAGTTTATCAGCTTTTCTTCTTCTCTATGAGACCCTCTATGAGTGACGCTGCTGGCTGTGGTTGCTAGGATATCGTAATGTTGCTAGAGAGCCTCTGTGGTGCAGCGGGCTTCCGTGGCCCAGCATCACCCCTGTGTCACGTCTCTGCTGTGGCAGTTGGGAGGAAGTGTGAGTCGTCACATACATGCTTAGCTGTAGAACACTGCTGTCGTCAGATGGAGAAGGAAATGGCCACATTACCGGTAGAAGTGTGTTGGAGCTGCTGGACTGCTTTCCAGGAAGTCTGTTCTTTTGTGTTTTATCCATCAGCGACAGTTTGTATCTATTCATCTCATATCAGAGTTCTCTAGCATAACGGATTATTTTGGTGAGGAATGTGAAGTTGTTTACAGGCAGTTTTCATGCAGCAAAGTTGAAAAATGAATGTAGAAAAAGGAAAACCTTCATATGTTATATCTTATCAATGAAGTTGTTCACTATCTAGTAGAGTTTTAGATTTCAACTGTTTTTACATTTTGTTGACATTAACCCACTGCATACCATTAAAATCAGTGGAACCCCCCCCCCAATACCAAATTTGCCAAAACCTAAAAGCCTTATATGCAAGATAAACACACACACACACACACACAAACAAAGGACAAAGAAACATGAATATAATATGAAATGTAATTATATTAAAAAAAGCTATGAATGAAGAACAAAGGTATATAGTGGATAGACTATAAAAACAATGGATGAAGCATCAGGTCGTGTTACCCACTGGTTTCTGAAGACTGATTTTCTTCTTGTGGGGTGCAGCCATGTTGCTTTGGAAGCAAATTGAAACACACCATATTAATCAAAGTTAACTTTACCCCCAGCTTCTTCAGCTGAACCCCACTGAAATATCTGCAGAGCTGCCGTCAGACATTTGCAGTGGGATATACCATTTAAAATGTTGACTCAACAGTGAAATCAAATACGACCATCGTGTTTAGCCATTGCTGATTTAATACAAACAGGAACTAAATTTAATGCTTTATATGAACTCCCTTGCTGTGGTACAAAACATTTTTTGTACCAGACTGTAAATATGTTTATTTCTGCTCTAAAGTTAGATCTTTTAACATGGGAGTCAATAGAGACTGTCTCTCGCTTGCAGTTAGCCCCTAGTGGTCAGTTGAGGAACTCCGCATGAGTCTCAAAGCGAAGATGTTTGACACTTGTTCTGGAGCAGCAGTAGAGTTTTGTTCCTTTTGCAGAACATCTTTCAACAAAACCAACATGGGGCAGTACCTCTGACCAGTTCACCCTCCTTCACATCCATCATCCTGCAGCTTTCTCTGCTGAGAAGTTAAATTCTGATTACTGCTCCTGAAACAGGAACTGCTCCGGTAAAGTCTGAGCTGAGCTTTTAATGCTGGGTTTTTAACAATACTGGTATTTTTTCCCTGTAGTTTAGTGTTTATAGCAGAAAATAAATGAGGGGTGTCTGAGAAAAGAAAAAAAGACAAGCACACATGGATGGTGTAAAAATCATCTCTAAAGTACTCGAACAGTGAACACATGAGGACGTTGATAACTTTTGAAGGGTTCCTTAGTGTGCTCTACTATAATAATGTTTCACTTGATGTTGTATTACTTTGATTACTTGGTCACATGTTTGCTTTTTTATTACAAAGTATGATTCCCCATCTCATACACTGTTCAAAATTATAACAAACAACCTCCCAATCGACCAAGTAAACAGACTAAACTTGACTTAAAAAATAAAGGAGGAAGCTGACTGACAGTTGATAATATTGTTTTTAATGAACCCTTTTGGATTGCATATTCTGAAAACCTGATATTGTGACAGTATCACAATATCGGGTTGGCATTTTGGAGCAAAAATAGCTGATATTTTCAGACTGGCCAAAAACCTTTACTTTCAAAGAGGCCATTTGCATAAAAGAAAGCCAGGAAGTTAACTTTATGATACTCACACTTGCAGCCTCAAAAGGCAAGACAAGGAAATGCAAGGCAAGGCATGTTTATCTGTATAGCACGCTTCAGCAACAAGGCAATTTGGAGTGACTTGCATAATGAAAACATGAAAAGTAACGAGATGAAAAACAAAGATTGTGCGTTTCAGTACAAAAATCAAAGTCATTTTCTTGGTATTTGGAAGAATTGCTATTAAACTTAGCTTAGATGTTTATGATAGACTTTTTAAAACTTCCTATAAGACCTTCCAGGAGGTTGGTTCATTCCACCTGACAGAACATTTGGATCTGGTCCAGTTTGTGGATCTTCTTGCTGGGTTTTTAGTGCCACCAATAAATTTTCCATAAGACTGAGGGAAAAGCAGGAATGTCCCATCCTGATCAATAGTGCGGTGTTTCTTCAAGAGCAGGAGTTTAAGTATCTTGGAGTCTTGTTCATGAGTGAGTGAAGAACGGAGCACGAGATTGACAGGAGACCAGTATGTCAGAACAGGGGAGACATGCTCACGTCGGTGCATTACACCAGTTGGAGGTGACGAAGAGGCACCTGTTTCCATCTCTACTTCTGGGAGTGAACACTGGTGTGACTGGCTGCTGCTCTCCAGTTACTTGTCTTCTACCTTTATCCTTTTTACTCTCTTTTGCTAATTAATGTTTATTGACAGTATTTACTGTATTATCAAGCTGATATTTTTCCATATTTAACTAAGTGACAGCACAACATTTTATCTATTGGTTTTGGTATGTTTCTACCAGCTGTATGCCACCCCAAACCTTAAACAGAGTGTTTAAACTGGTGTGGAATCAAGACAAACTGCTTCTGTAGTCAGTGTTGCTGTCACTGTCACTGTCAATCACACCCAGTAAATCAGCTCTATTGTCCAGTATACAGCAACCAAACTCCTTCAACTCAGGCCACACCCATATCTTCAACCTTTCCCAATTTTTACCTGGACATCACACTACTGCCCAGACAGGAATACATCAACCAAGGATCCCACTATAACTTCCAGTTAGTTGATGCCAGGCCAATTCATTTCATCTGGTCTTCCAGCTGCCCCTATCAAAGCAAATCTTGGTGTGGAGTTGACCACAGCATTCTAACCAAATTGAGCCAAAGAAACCAATTCTAACACAACATCAGATTGCTGTGACATCAGTTTAGGATTATTTAATATCAGTTCCCTCTCTGGCAAAGATAATCTCCTCCACATTCTTCTGATTGACTGTGACTTGGATTTTCTGTGTTTTAACGAAACCTGGCAACCTAACAACCTTTTACTGTGAAAGTGTAATGGAAACTCTTTTTGCAAATTTCCACATCTCTGGCAGTGCTGGATGTGACATAACCAGTCAATCTAATGTTCTCAAAATCTAGTTTACAGTTGTTTTTGGCCTCGTTAATAGGATGTAGATGTGCTATAACACTAGTTAATCATTATGGATTTATGCACTACATAAGGACTTTGAACAATCATTTGAATGATCATTTGCTGCACTGATCATCTGACTATTTTCTCCAGTGTAGTAACAACAATTGCAAGAATTTGCCAGAGTTGAAATAGGATTTTGCCCTTGATGACAAGCTGCTGATGATCTTTAATTTGAATCAGGTGTGTTGCTTCAAGGATACATCCAAAATGTGTAGGATTGCAGCCCTTGAGGACTTGAGTTCGAGACCCCTGGTTTAAGGCTTAAACTTTAAGGCTTAAACTTTAAGCCCCCACCTGGTCTGACTTGATGGTGGGAAGATGGCTAATCCTGTTCAACAAAAGTTTCCTCTCTAAGACCATTCCTGATGTCTTTCCCTTTCAGTGTTGTGTTAGCACACACCTGAATGTTCCAGACCAACAAGCTACCAACTTGGTGCCAGTGGCTGAACCCAGCTGGGTTCAGTGGCTGCCGCCTCCATCTGCTACCCGTGCTTGGGGCAGCGGCGGTGGTAGGCAGGGGTGGGGAGGCCTGTGCTGTGCATAGTGGCGGGTATAGGGTGCTCTCATCCAGTGGGGTGGTCACTGGCTGGGGGCAATCTAGCGCGCTTCTCTGTCCGGTGGCCTTCCTCGGGGTTGCTCCGGGTGCCTGGTCTCCAGCTGGGGACCTGTCTGGACCCTGCCTGTCTCTGGGGCACTGCTTCGGGGTCTCCTGACTGAGGATGCACGTGCTGACTTCCTGGGTTAGGGTTAGTTTCTGGCTGGTGCGTCCTGGTGGTGGGGGTGCCGTCTGGCCACCCCGGTGTCGTCCTCAGGATGTCCTGGTGGTGGGGGTGCAGTCTGGCTGCCCCAGTGTCGTCCTCAGGACGTGGGCCTCACCCTCTTGTTTTTTTTTGTTTTGCTTACTGCTGTTGTGTTTGGGCACGGGAGGTGGGGGGTGGGCAGTGGACATCTGGGCCCTCCTCGGTGCTGGTTGCGTTGCTCCCGTTCTCCTTTCCTTCTCCCTCGCCTACTCCTTTCGTTCCTCCTCTCTCCCTCTGGTCTGCCGTCAGCTAGTGTGTAGGTGGGCTGGCCTAGCTGCTGCTGCGGGGGCGCGCGGGCTGGTGGTTCATGGGCCAGCTGGTCTGTGGGGCCCCCACGCCCAATCCACAGTGCGGGGGCTTTGGTTGGGGTTATGTTGGGGTTACCGGTTGCGGCCCTGGGGTTCCGGTTCCGGCCCCTGCCTGCCGTGGCGCTGCCCCTTTGGGTTTGGGGCCCCGGGGCTGTGGGTGGCTCCTGGCTGGTCCTCCTGTCGGGATGGGGGGTGGGCTGGAGGTCGCACGCCAACGGGGGGTGGGGGGTGGGGGGGTTCTAGGACAGCCAGGGTGGGGGGTTGAGTTGTTGGCAGGTGATGACAATAACTACCCTTGTTATTGTTG
>JAOWBL010003199.1:0-12595 GCA_028564865.1 Zenarchopterus dispar | reverse complement strand
TTTTGTAAATTTCTAAATTGTGAGTTGTTGTTTTAGCTCCAAACAGCCAGGAAATCACAAAAAAGTGATATTAAAGGGTACTTTTTCCCTTGATTCTCAGGAGGATATTGTTCTATCAGTGTGTGTTTTTGCTTTTATGTAAAAAACAAAAAAAAAAATCACATTTCATACCTTATTACATAAAATGGTGGACAAACATATTAGAGAGCGAAATAAAGATGAAGAAACCTCGGTCATAATAGTCGCTGAGACAGCTTGGTCGCTTGAGGGTTAAAGACTATACTGGTTTATGTAATTTTACTTATATACTACTGTTTGTACTACGTACAAACAGTAACATTTACTTGTTTTATTCTGTAAAGCACGTTCAGGTCCACTTGTGTTTAAAGGGGCTGTTTGTATAAAGCTGAAGCTTAAGTAGTTTAAAGCAAAGTTTAAATATTAGTAACATACAGTCATTTGGCCACACAGCAGTTAGCTATATGAGTTTTAATGTTGTCAGTGGACAGAATAAAACACCCTTCATACTATACGGAGATAGTGCTCTAAATATTGCACAACCAACATTTCTTTTTTAGAAGTGCACTTATCTCTTGTGGCAGTTTATCTACTTGGAGTCCTTGCATGAGAAAACAGATGATTTTTTTGTTTATTTTTTGTTTATGAGGAATGGAAGGTGACAACCTATTTACACCACACCCTAACAGATCAGGCCATGAATGTTATTAAGATGATGGACCTCTTTCACAACAGAACATTTTTATTGATCATCACTGGCTATTGCAGTAATTATGGCAGTTGTGATACGTCTTACATTGTGTGTGTGTGTTTTAACAATTCAATATTGGAAAGTAAATGTGTAAATATTTATTGCTGTTTGAATACCCATTTGAATGGATTTTGATACAAGGTGCTTTTGCATTTTTGCAAGTGAATTATGTAAGGTTACTTACACAGTACACTTCACAATAAAACTTACATTAAATGTATTATGTATGAATGTGTGTTGTTTAGACAGACATGTTTAGGGCCACTGCAGTAAGCTGCCACCATGAGCGGTGCTATTGTGGGAGATTATGTTAGAGGCTGATAAAATCAAACAGGAACAACTCGAGGTATTGCTCCTAGAGCTGGAGCTACAAGCTGCTACATAATGGCTGTACTTTGTTTCACCCAGATTGTCTTTTTTTCCTTTTTGGATTCATTTTTCTTAAAATAAAAAAAGTGAAAAATGTAATATGGTGTTCATTTGAGGTTTATATTTACCCTATACTAAGACCAAGTATGATCAATTTTTTTAATAATGTTTTACAGACACACACACACACACACACACACACACACAGGATTAACAGAGGTGGTATCAACTTTACTGTATATTTATATAATGTTTAGCATAGCTCACAATACTGGATGAATATCACAGCTTGTGAGCTGCTCATCATCTGAAATAAGTGTGAAGCTTACCTTCTCCTCTCCTCCCTCGTTCCTCCCCTTCAGTCCCTCTGCTCACTGACCTCTGCTACCTGAAGACTGGCTTTTGCCAACATGTTCATCAGATCTCCTGTGTTGCAGCCAAACAACCTCACAATGAAAAAGTGCCTCCAGATTTTCCCGGTTTCACAAACACTGTTTGAAACAAAAAGCTCTTATCAGACCAGCTTATTACTCACTGTGTTAATTGTAGGGAAAATAAATGTATTCTGCATTTCGACGCTGCTGTTTAAACAAGATAAGAACTGCATGAGCAGGTTCGAGGTGGCAACCATTGAAAGAATTGTTCAATAGAGAAAGTGTGAACAAGTTGGAAACTCTTTTTTTTTCATCTTTCCTCTGCACTCTGGCCTGATGTGTCTGATATGACTCCTCTGGTGATCCGCTGGCAAACGCCATCACCAGCAGCACTGGAGTGTTGTTCACCCTCTGTTTATGTGTGTGTGTGTGTCTGTGTGTCCATCATGTAAACATATAGGACAAAAGTGTGACCATACATTCGATAAAAATAAACTACGGAATGCTCCATTGTCATAAAAACTTTAAAAACATAAACAGGGATATTCTGAGGATCAAAGTAAAAGATTACAATAACAAAATGGTATTGTAATTAGAGTGTAAGTACTAACTTTCCATTAAATGCACCACTAAATTAAGAATTGTACAAGAATGTGTTCCTTACTGTGCAGCTCCACAATATTTCATAGGAAAATATTGTGTTCTTTACCATACAGCCTTAGTCATCTGTTTCTTCAAAATAAGACTGAGAGTAAAGAGAACTAAATTAAAAAATATGTAACATTGTACAGTTAAAAATAGATAAACATCATGTCTAAAATTTCATATTTAGTAAAACTATATTTGAAGTGTATGAAGTAGATCCAATTTCTTTTTAAGGTCTGGACAAAGCACATATTGTGATAGGGTCTCTTTTAAATTGGAAATTATTTTTCTGGATTTCTGAATTAATCAGGTCAAAAGAAGATAAATTAATATTAAGATTTTATAAGATACAATTTAAAATCTTATAATCATTATTAAACCAATGAGAAAATTCAACAAAATATGATATAATGAACATTTAACCATGCAAAATTGATGGAGGCATATTCATGCATCTCTTGATTTGGATGTAAAGAAGAAACTCCTAAGGTTATGGACACCGAGTAAGGTTTGAGCAAACTGATTGGTTCAAAAAGCTGTCAGTCAATGTAACTTGGACATGTGCATTTGAGTCTTTCTGTTCTTACTTACTTTACCTGATTAAATAAACACGCTCTGTTTCAGAAGTGTCACAAGAGTTTGAAGTTGAGGACAGGCTTGACACCATAAAAACAAGCTGAGTTTGATCACTTATGTAGTCCAGCCCATAAACTCAGAGTACTCTTATAATAAGCAATGAGTACTGAATGCTAACAGGTCAAAATATCAGCACAATGTCCGGTTCCCCATCAAGATAATTCCCTTATTTCATTACCAGCTTTTTGCCATTTTTTTTCCATTCAAACAATGAAGGTTAAAGATCAACAGTTAAAAATGATGAACATTCATCACTGGAAACGTGTTTTTGATCATTCAGCCATGAGACATCACTGTTTGATTTTCTGAATTCTCATTAATTATTTGTGCAGCATTTGTGTTTCCAAAATGACACTGATGGTTACAGAGAACAGCGGACATGGAAGCCAGCATTCTCGTTCAGAGAATTTCTGTTACATTGTGGTCATATTTTTTTTCTCAGAAGGTTAGCTGAAGCCTCAGTGTGTTCTTTAATTTTGTGGCTAAAAAGTACAGCCACTTTATTATGTGAAAGTGATAACTTTGCAAAAAGAAACTTTTGTAACTTTTGGATTGTAGATAATTAATTTATAAAGTTTCAGGAAGAGATCAGAATCAAAACAGTTGGACAACCAAGATTTGCACAACTGTACAATCTTGATTAAATCAAATCAAAACAATAAAAAGGGTAAGGTTAATTATGTTTTAACAGATAGATATATTTTAGTACACTTACAAATGTGGGTGTTTGACATGTGGTCCAACACCACAAACCATAACCTGGTTTTTCTGCAGGTAACGTAGGAGAGGTGCAATATATTTAAGTAGTGCAGTAAGAAATAATTATCAACACTGACTAATTGTGTGTGTGTGTGTGTGTGTGTGTGTGTGTGTGTGTGTGTGTGTGTGTGTGTGTGTGTGTGCAGCATGTTTGAGGAAAGAAAATCATATTTGTTTATGATTCAGTAACCCAGTACATTAGTGACACTTCAGTGGTGTGTGTTTCACTCTCTGGTCTGACCAAGTGCAAAACTCAGACTGATTTGGTTTTAATCTTAATTTGTATTAGTACTCACTCGAAGGTTACAATACTCAACTTGTTATATGTAGTCCATATGAATGCCTTTTTTGAGCTACCTTGAACAGGCATGGCTGAACTGAGTTTTGCTCATCAAATTTGATAGGTCAAAGGTCAAGGTCAAATTTATTTATATAGTACATTTAAAAACAACAAAGTTGGCCAAAGCGCTTTACAATCAAATAAAGATCAAACAAAAAACATCATTTATAAGCAGGAACACATCATCAAAAGCATTTCAAGAAACACTAAAATGAAATCGCTGTATAGTGCGATATCTGCCCATGCATCATTCTCTACTCCACATTCAAAGCCAAAGAGAAAAAATGTGTTTTTAACATATCTAAAGTCTGAGTAGTGTGAGTATGAAAAGGCAACCTGTTCCACAGCTTCAGGGCTGCTGCTGAAAAAGCTCCATAAAACACAGATAGCTCTATAAAAACATCTGTAAAAATATTTGAATTTATGAGGAGGTTTCCTTTGCTTCTGTGACACAGTTTGTATTTTTTTAAGGTGTGGGATGAATCACCTTTTAAATTAAGAGATTTATGTGCATTTTGAGATTGTGTAGGACAAGACGTAGGACAAGACGTGAGGATTACTCAACTCTGTAGCGTTAAATACTGAAACCTAACTAAACAGCAACTAAAGGGAGACTGATAAACAGCAGGCGTCACACTGAAGTATGCTTCAAAAGTACTCGGTAAGATCCGAGATGACCTTGTGTCTCCTGCTTTTTCAGTGATTCTTTCAATTCCACCACTGAAACTTGGCATCATACATGTGGACTTTTTTAAACCATCAAAACCAGTACTCACTCCTTTCAATACACATTCCTCATCTGCTGCGGCTGCATTTGTATACGTAGTTATTTTTGTGTTGACTTACATTTTTGTGACAGTTTAACAAACTTCCTGAGACTGTTATTCTGCTAAATCTTTTAACACTCATTTTGAAGCAATGCAACACAGTAGACTACTGAAAACTTCTAAATTAAAATTCAATCAAATCAAACTTTATATATATAGCACTTTTCGGACAATAAAATGTAGCACAAAGTGCTTTAAAAGAAAAAAGCTGATTGTGCCAGTGTAAGGGGAGACGGAGGCACCTTTTGCAAACAGGGTCTAAACTCATGTGACGCCCCAGTTCTTTCATCTTCTAGAAAAAAAAAACAACAGCATGTGCTGCCATGTAAGAAATAAATATATGTCCAGCTGAGGGGAAAGTCTTGGCTTTCAGAGTCCGTTAAAATCACGCTGATGGCGTAAATGGTCGAAGAGTTATGGTATTTCAAAGAATGTGGGTCATTTTGTTTCCAGCGACAGCATTTAAGTGAAACTGCTATGAGTTAGTAAAAGCGCAGAAAATGTCCAGCACACTTGCATTTCTGACTGAGAAGTGCACAGACTCTGTTCCTCCACAGGTTCAAAATGCTTGCAGAAAAAGAAAAAGCTCATTTGTTCCCACTGAAAGGAGTTCGAAATGTAAATAATAATAATAATAATACATTTTATTTATAAGGCGCCTTTCATGGCACTCAAGGTCGCCAAATGTTTCAAGAGTTTATTTACTTTGAAATTTCCTCTTGGGGATATGCAACGCAGTAAATCTTCTAAAGATCTGAAATTATTTCAAGTCATTTTTGACACAGACCTGGTTCTAATTACTGGCCGTTATCTGATTGTCATCAAGGTCTGCACAAGTCTGATTTCTATCAGGTGTGTTGAAGCAGGAAAACATCTAAAACCTGCAGGACAGTAGATCTTGAGGACCAGGGTTGAGGTCCACTGTTATTGGGGATTCATATATGTCCCCACCAATGACAAAAGCAAAGTTAAGCCCTTGCACATGGCTGAAGGAGTCAGTCCAGTCAAACACAGCTGTCAACATTTAAAGTGGGTACAAACATTTCATCAAAGTTGTTCTAAGACACGAATGGATGTCGCTAAAAAGTCTTACATACCATGCAAGTGTGTTTTTAAACCACTTCAGATGTTGACTGCTGTACATGAAGGTGTGTTATATGTGTTTTGAGAAAGGTATGAAGAAGGACTGTCAGAATCATTTTCTATGTTTGAAACACGCTATAAATATCCTTTTAGTCTGCGAGGAAGGAAACAGTTAGCCATCAGCTTATGTGGTTGGCCCGACAAGACCCACAGGGGTCATGCTTGTCAGGTGGTACTGGTGTGTGTGTGTGTGTGTCTGTGTTCATGGGGAGAAGGAGAGGAGGTCAGGCAGGTGAGGTACAGACGAGAACAAAGACCCACCAGCAACACTAACAATAACCTCCTCCTCCTTCCTTATCCCGTCTGCTTTCCTTTCCCTTCAGAACAATTACCACCAACAGGAACAGGAACTGGTGTAGAGAGGAGGTTGATCTAACCAGGGCAGTTCCTTTTGGCCATGCCACTTCAGGAAAAAGAAGGTGGAACAGCCATGTAAATGAGAAAAAATAGGTAGATGGTGTGTGTGTGTGTATGTGTGTGTGACAGAGAGAGAGAGAGAGAGAGAGACTATTTCTATAAATAGAATATTCCAGTGGATTATTACAGTAAGTGCAGTAGTGTCTTAAAGTGTTGTGATAAGCGTCATTTAGTCTAAATTTAGACAATAAGTACTTATATTGTATATAATTCATTTCTTTTCTGGACAGATTAGAAGATGCCTGTATAACCTTTACTGTTAGCCATGGCAACAGTTTCAACCACCCGACTCTGTGCACATTAACACCATCCTCCATCATTGTTATTTTGACTCCAGGGCCTCTAAGCCAGCCAGCTGGAGTGCCAGGGTCTGCAGCGTCTCCTTTCCATCAGTCTTCCTTGAGTATGTGAGCTGGCATGTGGCAATGAGAGTCAGCAACCCATTCCTGAGCTCATAGCACACACACAAAGCATGTGGCACTTGACAGCGATGCCCCATGAGCGACACACAAACTGCAGCAGCCCTGCCTTTTAAGATGCAGTTGAGGGGTCCCTGCCCTGAAAGATGACACCTTAGCCTGCGCCACTGTGGCTTCTTGCATCTTTTCTTTCCCCCCACTTGCGGACTCTTGTCTGTCCTCAGCTGCTAATTTCCGCCACACTTTCTCTTCTGTGCAGAGTGGGGGACAAGACTGTGTTGTATGCCATTAATACTATTGTTAACTGCACACTCAAGGCTGATCTCCCTAACTCAGCTCATCGTGTTACAGGTATATTATGCCCAACACAGAAATTGCCTGCTTTATATATGTGCATATACATAAAACATCTATATATATATCACAAGGAAAGGCTTGTCCAACTATGGTTACAAACAGGATGATTGTCTCAGTGTGTCTGACATCTCACTTAAAGCCTGTCTCCTGATAAGAAGCTGTAGGTAATTTGGATTTTGGTGATTTCTGTGCTTCCTCAAAATATGTGTTACCAATAACCAAAACAGATGATTGAACTTCTGGAATGAATGTTGGTTTCTAATTATGTCTTAATTTACTCTTAGGCAGAATTAACAGCAGTTTGCTCTACTTAGCTGTTCAAAAATACACTGAAAGAGCTGTGGCTTGTTGTGATCTAGGATATGGCACAGTACCCTCTAGAGGTCAGTGTGGGAGTAACTGTTATGGATCTGAGGGTACACACAGAGAGAGAAATATTTTGACACTCTGGATACTCTTTTGAGCTATGCATTCCTAAACTCACAGTGCTGATGATTTCATGAGCTTCTTCACCTACAAAGTAGTTTCTGTTGGAGATAAAATTAATAGCATCCTTCCTATTACTTCAATCTGATGGGTCATCAGGTTGAGCTGCTTTGGAAAAGGCTGTGGAACTTGATTTGTATCTGGGCTGTTTCTGTACACTTGAACTCTCTGAACCGCCAACAACAATCAGTTCACCTAAACCACCAGCTCACTTTTTAGACCCCGTCCCAAGCAAACTGTTCAAGGAGGTAGTTCCCCTTAATCGAGATTTCCATGTTGGATTCAATCAGTCTATGACCGGCTTTCTTACTGACCGGCTATATACCATAAAACTGAAGGGTTAGAGGATTTAAACCTTTACCTGAGCTTAATCTTGATCCAGAAGTATTAGCCATTTATAGCTCAACATTCAATACCCCACTTTATTTATAAGGTTCATGAGCAATAAACAAACAAAAAACAAACAAACAAACATCAAATTAATTATGTGACTAAAATGATATGTGTATTTTGGAATTAAACAGCCTCACAGGACAGAGAGAACAAAGGTGAACATTTCATATAATCTCTTTATAGCAACATATCAATCTATGGACTTGTTTTTATGAGATTTAAGTGCTGTATCTGACACAATCAGTCACAAAATTCTGTTTCAGTGGACTGAACCTGTAAGGCCCTAAAGGAATCAGTTCAGGAATTAAAGTCACATTTATTTACTAGATTCAAATGTGTTCATTTAAACGATGAGTTTGTCACACACCAGTATTATTCATGGTTTCATGTAATGTTCACTGCTTGAACCTATGTTTGACTTTTATATATGCATCTTCTGGATAATATGAGCACCACAACATAACTTTTTTTTGTTGTGCAGAAAATATTCATCTTCCAATATCCATGAAGCCAAATAAAACCAATCAGTTAGCTGGAATACAAGCATGTCCTAAAGACACAATTGCCAGAAGGATTTGTAATTCCATCTGAATCACACTGGAAATCAAAGTTGGGTAGTTGTCTCTGGACGTGACTGACCTTAAATTCATCACTCTAGAAGGCACTACTTTGGCATCTAGTGCTACTGTGAGCAAATTTAAAGATTTCTGAGCCTGATTTTCGTTTTAGTCCAAAAAGAAAACAAGTTTCTAGAACTGCATTTTTTTTAACCTTTATTATGTTGCCAGTATTAGGAGCATTGTATCATGACAACAGAAAGAAACTTGTTCATGCATTTGTCACATTAAGATGGGACATTATTCCTAATTATTAGAATGTCCCAAAATCTCCCTGAAGAACTTCCAGCTGATCCAAATTTAGCAAAGGCCCTCTTCTGCCTCTAAGATTTCTTCCCTTCTTGATAGAACTTATGGTCAGATCAGACTTGGGTCTAACCATATGATATATATATATATATATATATATATATATAAGTATCAAAACAAAAATTATTACAATGTAGTAGATTGTCTGAAATATTTGGATATGCATGAATTTATTATTTTATTAATTTTACAGTCTAAGCTCATCATTAAAAGTTTTTTTTAAAACCTCAAAGAGAAAAGGGATTAATGGCTGAACTGTTAAAAGTAAGACTTTTTTTTCCTAAAATTTACAGACGTATAAGGTTTTACTTTAATATGTTTTAGAAATATTACTTTGGTGTGTTTACAAGAGAGATGAAGGAGTGAGTGAGTGAGTGAGTGAGCGAGTGAGTGAGTGAGTGAGTGAGTGAGTGAGTGAGTGAGTGAGCGAGCAAGCGAGTGAGTGAGTGAGTGAGCGTACCTTTCTAACATCCATCCATCCACTTTCTGTGCCCGCTGAATCCATTTCTGGGTCACGGGGCCCTTTCTAACATAAGCAGTGCATTTGCAGCATGGGAATGTCTAGGGAAGCAGCTGGGTGAGTTGGTAGAAAAAAAACCCAGCATATCCTCCTTAAGGACATACATGTAAAAGACATGTATGTCCTTCAGGAAGATATGATACATGGTTACGTTTTGAGGGTGTGGCTCATGTAGCATGTGAGCATAAAACATGAGTAAGAGCCAGGTTCAGTTTTTAAAAGTTATGGTCCACTGGGGCACATTGAGGCACTCAAAGCATGAGAAATAGACAAGTTCTCATAACTAACACTAAATATTTGGTTTTGCTCATGTGGGAGAAGTAAGCAATAGAAAGTGAGGAATGTTTGTGTGTGTATATGTTTTTGGATGTTTCCCATATGCTACATAAGCACCATTTAGTTCCCATGGCTGTCATTTTTGACCTAGAACAGAAAGGGTTTAACAAAATTGAATTAATCATTTGAAATTCATCCAAAATGGTGATTAGCAATCCCATATGTTCAGGTGCATGGTGTGGAGGACACAAAACGCCATCATTTATGCTTTGGAAATCTGCTAAACTGATCACATTTGGCCGAACAATGAAGGAAGGTTATACTATAAATATTAGAACTTTTTTTCATGTTAACAGCAAATGGCTAAGGGTTAAGAATATATATTTTGCACAAATAAGTTTAAAAATCTTTTAAGTTTTTGTTAAATTACATGACTGAAATAGAAAATTCCTAAGGAATTTTTAGAAGGGGTGTCAGACGTTTTCCTTAGCTAGGGAATTATTATTAATATTGTTATTATTTTCACTGGCTTTATATCAATTAGACTAATATGGTGTTTAATTCTATTTTGGAGGAGCCTTTAAAGCTGAATTGAATTGAACTGAATTGAATTAAATTATTTGCTGTTTTGTTAAACACATTTTTATAAAAGTGCGATATAAGTATAGTTTATTATTGTTGTTAGTACAATGCAACTGTCTGTCCATTCTCATTAAGCAGCTTTTGGACACAAATGACCATATACAGAGGTAGACAGAACTACAGACAGACATAAAGTGAAGCAGACAGAGCCATACACAGAGAGGTTTCTGATCTGTCTGATTACTCTGTGATCTCTTGATTAATGTGACTTATTCTTTACTTTGAGCAAAGCCATGGCCCCCAATCAAAGTCCATTTACAATTTAATTATAACTCATTTTAGGCTTTTACAAGGGCACATTTTAGCCCATTGTGTGATGATGAATGATCAGGGTCAGGTCACAGCATCCCTAACTGTCAGAAAGATGGGCTGCGTTGATTTTAATTTTAAATGCAATTGAATAGGTAATATGATTTTTTTTTTTTTAATTGAAAACTTAAAGGCACACTACACTGCTTTTTTCAGTTAGCCTTTACAAGGACAACATTAGCCCCTTGTTGCAGATTAACACAGCAAGAACTGAAATGATCACAATATTCAACAGACAGTAGGCCAGTAGCTGTAAACTGATGAAAAAAACTGTTGTCCACCAGCTTTTTTTTAGTTGTTACATTCTGAGGTGAAAGTAAATATGTCCAATATCAGGGACAGACAAGACTAACTTAACTTAAACAAAACAAAATCAAATTAAATACAGAAATCTCTACAAAATATAAACTACAAAACGCAGCGGTCCCTAAATGTAAAAGAAAAAGAAAAAGATTCTTTATATTGTATTTTTAAAAAGCTTTCACAAGTGAGTTTTTTTTAAAATTCAGCTGATTAAGTGGATAATGTTCCTGAGCCATTTCTAATTATAGCATAATAAAAATATGACACATATAACTAGGAAACTTGTTAAATTGTTTTCAATTAATCATTTTTTAAAGCAACTTCTACTCTTAATTCTGAACAATTACACAACTCTCAATCCTGTCAAAAGTGGACACGGTCTCATTCATCAAAGCTGGAAATGTGTAACAAAATAAACATGATGTCATTTATCATCGTTCACTCATTCAGTTTAATTTATAACAACATTTGAGAGTGCATTTACCCATGTAAATTTGACTATAATAAAGCTCAGTTTGTGGTTTTCATTCATTAATTCTATGAATGATTGATTGATTGAATGAATGAATGAATGAATGAATGAATGAACACAGATTGTGACTAGATTTGCTGAATGTGCCCAGATAAAGACTGAAGAATGTCCTTGCTTGTGTTATAATAAGGAGGTAGCTGACTAGGAGTACTTATATTCAAAAATGATCCAACCGTAAAAATTGTTGCAAATGCTGTAAATGTGTAGATTGCAGACTTCTACCAGCTCAACTACCGTGGCTCCTCCCTAGATTACCTGCCTTTCTCTCACTCATCACTTTTCTTAAAGCTTCCTGCCTCAATGTGGTCATATCTGAATCTTCAATAGCATTATGACTGACAAAGTACACATAGCAATGTTTGACATATAAATTTTAAAATATTGTTTCCACACTGATTTCAGCAATAGCAGACTTATTTTCTGACATAGAATATTCTCACAAAAGAGCAGCTTGTTTTACAATAAGGTATAAACTAGCATACAAATAAGGCCAGTAGAAGAGACACAATTTACTTTAATGTAGCTTGCACAGTAATGTACTCTCACAGTAACGCAGAAAATTTCTTCAAACTGCAAGAATATCCTCCCATTCAGCACCAATTTATGAAAGTAAACTTCAATGTAAATCTGCTGCACTGGAATCCAGTGTCACTGATATAACTGGATTACAGTTTGCACCAGGCTTCTCAGACACCGGATGGATTTGCATCAGGATTTTGAGGTAACTGAGAATCTGTACACACACAAACATATGATGTGAAAAGCTGCACAGAAAGAATGTAAAATACAGCAGCAACTGATTTTGAAAAAACAAGCAAAAAAGTATTCCTTTTGGTATACCGCCTCCTGATGGGTTATTCAAGTCATTGCTGCAAAAATAGGTTTAAAAAAATACAGGACACATCAAAGGCAAAATAAACACAACACGTAGCTACTTATGCAAATGCTCTCTGTTTCTACACTTTCTGCCTTTGTTGACTACTCAAAGTGTGCTCACATGATAACCTGCATTCACCCATCCACACACAAAACTGCACTTTGTGACTCTATAGACCTATAAGTCTACATGTATAGTTAAAAAAAAAAAAAAAATATATATATATATATATATATATATATATAAAATATATAACACAAAAAGGCACTACAGAGA
>JAOWBL010003198.1:0-12599 GCA_028564865.1 Zenarchopterus dispar | reverse complement strand
CCAAAAGTATTTAAAATATACACAATGCTAAAAACTTTAATAATCCATAAGAAGTTATAAAAATCCAGGTTAAAAACAGAAACAATCAAAATGAGCCAAAAGTTGTTTTTTTTTTTTACAAAATATAGTGCTACAAAACGACGTTTCGGCCCATCTTGGGTCTTCTTCATGTAAGATCACTTAGTTAAAAATGTCCAGACATAAAAAGGCTCAGGCTAAAGAAAGAGGAAATAAAAAAAGAGAGGAAACAAAAAAGTGTTTTTGTTTTGTATTGTTTTTTATTGTACATTTTGTTACTTACAGTCCCTAAAGCCCTTGTAGGTACATTATAGAAACTAACTTGTATTTGTCTGTTGTAAGTCACTAAAAGAGTCTGCTAACTGTAATGTAACTATAAAAACATATAAAGTATGTTGTGATGAAAAAAGAACATCCAGTTTACTATGATAAACATAAATTTGATGGAATGTCCATCCATCTTCTACAGTTATTTAATCCTATTCATGGGGATCTGCTGGAGCTTATCCCAGATCATTACAGCTGAAAGGCAGGGGTACACCTAGACAGGTCGCCAGACCACCACAGGGCTACATATAGACATGAACAACCATGTGCACACATACTCCTGTGCAATTTAGAGTCATCAATCAACCTAACAGGCCTGTTTTCATACTGTGTGAAGATGGCAAAGAAAAACCCACACAAGGATGAGGAGAACATGAAGACTCCGCACACAAAGACTCCTGCCCAGGAGTCAAAGCTCCATGGGGTAGATATGGTAAATTCCCTCAATTTCAACAACTGATGTGTTTTATTGTCAATAAAATGTCTTTTAAGAGTTTTACACATCATTGTATTCTTCTTTATTAACATTTTACACAACATCCAATTTTTTTTACAAATTATTGTTGTGTTATTTTGAAAATCAAAAGCAGTTTTTTAAAATATTTTACAGAAGCCTAAATGAAAACATCCATGTTTTGTAAGCTCAGGCTTTTTCCTGTGATTTGTACCTCTGTCAAACACTTTCACAAACTGCTGGTTCATAAACTAATAGTATGTGCTATCAGATTTTCTTTATACAAATATAGTTGCTCAAAAAACTTACTAAAAGAAAAAATTTTCTATGATTCATTTGCAGCATGGATTACCACTTAACTACACCAAAAGCAGACAAGATTTGAATCCTTTCTCTGACAGCTTCATGAAGTTCACGTTGCTGTCTTTAAATGGTCCCCTACTGCCACCTTGTGGAAGATAAAGATAAGGTAAAACTTTTAGTAACTGCTGAAGACCTTTGGGTGCTAAATCTTCAACACGGGCACCACAAAAGACGTTTCCAACAGGTGTGACACTTTCCACAACTTCAGGCTCAAGCTGAAATTATGTTAAACTATCCTGGATAATAGGTCTGGACAGGACTTAAGGAGCCTGGAGCAGATGCTGTTTGGACATGCGGCCTTGCTTGCCTTAATCCTTCTTCACTAGTTTCTCCCCTGGAATGTTGCAAGGGGCAGAATGGATCAAAGGGACTCGTGGGTGGCCAATAAGAGGTACAGCCACAGCAAATGCACTGATTTTGCCCAGTCCTTCATTTTCTACACCTGCCTCAGACCTTTTAGGGGTCACATGTGAGTGTATGCATGTGTTTATGTATGCCAGTAGCTAGCTAAACAACGGTCCTCCACCTATCATGGGAGGGACTAATGGGGGCATCCACAGTGCTGGTGGCTTTGTGGATGCAGTGTGAGGTGTAGACATCCATGACAGACAGGAGAGTGTCTCTAGTGGTCTTTTCAGCTGTCCTAAACAGCAGCTGTAAAGTCAGGGTCAGGACTTTTTATCCTTTATACCAGGGCCCTTGAACTCGAGTCCTTGAGGGTTACAGTCCTGCATGCTTTAGATGTTTCCCTGCATCATCACACCGCAGTACAGATCACTGTATCATTAACAGATTTGTGCTTGATGACAAGCTGATAATTATCAATAATTTGAATCAAGTGTGTTGTTGCAAGGACACATCCAAAACCTGCAGGGCACCAGCCCTTGAGCACTCAAGTTTGAGACCCCTGCTTTAACCTGAGACCTATCTGACTAATACAGTTAATGCTGATGTGAAACAAATCCGTTCATTTTACAAAGTCCCCACATCTGCTGCTAGCACTTGCAAAGCAACCAAGGAAATACACTGCATTAAATGAAATATTTCAAAACATACTTACATTTACATTACATATGAATTTGTCATGAACAGTTGGTACTGATCCCTCTTTGAATATGAGTTTAGTTGTCAATCTTTGTCTTAAGTTTAGTTGTCAATCTTTGTCTAGTGAAAATGAAATTAATCCACAGGACTCTTTGCTCATCTGTTGATGGGAGGGAATCCAGCATTTTATAATGACCTGTAAAAGTAACAACTGAGCACTTCCAGGCCCCTCTGGTTTTGGGCATGATCTTTCGAGTTGCTCAGCTGTGTGCAGGCAGGCCATGGCTGTCCACGGCTGCCATGGAACCCTGCTAGTTATTATAATGAAGTCCTGGTATGACCTAGAAACAATACTAAAATCTGAAAGGCTTAATTTTTCTAATTTTCCTGTCTAAAGTACCATATTCACCACAGACAAGTGGCTAAAAAGATGTTTCAAAGGTCCATATGTGTCTGGTCCTCATACCAATCTTTTTCAATACTTGTATTATTTTATGGTATATTTATTAGAAGAGACTGTTGAAATGCATAAGATGTGTCATCATATTTACATCATATTTTTTTCATGGGAGTTTGTGTGTTAAAATCAAGTGCCAAGCATCTATCTTCCACATTGAGGTTCATGTGGAACTAAGATTTATTGTAGTTCTTCGACTGACCACTAGAGGCTGGCTGCAAAGGTGAGTCAATCTCCTTTGAGTCCCAGCTTAAAATGTCTAACTTCACAGCAAAAATAAGCATACTTACAGCCTGATCATAAAAAAAAAACCCAAACATTTTTGGTCTTAATTGTTTGATTTCACTGTTAAGTCGACATGTTAAATAGTAAATCCTGCTGTATACATCTGATGGCAGCTCTGCAGATATTTTGACAGGGTTCTGCTGAAAGAGCTGGGAACAAAGCTAACTTTGATTGACATATGGTGGGCATGTTTCTGTTGGCTTCTGAAGCAATATAACTGCACCCTGCAAGAAGAAAAACTGGTCTTCAGAAACCAGTGGGTCACGTGACGAAATGTTTCGCTCATTGTTTTATACCAGAATCAGAATCAGAATTGCTTTATTGCCATTGCCAGTAAACAGGTTTATAGACTAGGAAACTGCTCTGATGTGACGATGCAGACAGAAGCATGGAATAATATGAAGTAAAAATAGAATAAAAATAAATATATGTGAATAAGCAAAATAAATCAAAATAAAATAAAATAACCAAATAAGTTTAGGAGAAAATGATTTTTATGCAGAGGTGCAGACTAACTTTTCTCACTCTGAAACTTTACAATCAAGTCAAAAGATTTGTTCCTGTCTTTTGCTGGGCCACACCAGGATAACTGGTATGTAACAGTGCTTGTGGAATGACAATGACCACAGGACCAGACACTATTTAAAAGATGCTCTTTTGTGTTTTGCCTGAAGACAAATAGATAGACTCAAGCAGACCCCCCAGAAAGGAATAACCAGATATACAGATAATTGATGGATGGATGTCATTTCTACCTTCATCCAGAATATTGCCTTCATAAACCTAACAACTTCTCATATTCTCTAAGGCTGGGCTCAATAAACATGCAATTGCCGCTGCCAACACAACATTTCCATGCAAAGTTTCCTGGTTTGAAAAAGAATTTAGGGCAGTTTTTGTAGCGTAAAGGTAAAGCAGTGGGTGGAAGTAGAAAAGGTGGGTGAAGTGATACAGATTCTGTACTTGAAAGATGATGCAACAATAGCGTATTATATTTTTATTGTATTATAATAAAAGTATAATACAAAAAAAAACTGCAGCTGAAGCATGGCTTGACTACAACTTCTGTACCCTCAAAATACACAACATCAACCATAGCAGTCCCTATTCCTCACCTTAAACCTGATAAAGATAATAACCTAAAGATAAAGATAATAAAGATAATAACACAAGGTGAAATGTATTGTAATGTACTTTCATTATAGTCCATGTGGTCAGAAACTCTCTGAAATACAAGTAAACACCTCAAGATAAAGATCAAAAAGGCCGAGATGGAATACAGGAGGAACCTGGAGCAGAAGCTCCACAAAAACAACACCAGAGAGCTATAGAAATGTATGCAGACCATCACTGCTTTCAGATCAGCTAACAATAGAGGTGTTGAAAGCTGTTGGCCCAGTGGATTGGGCCAACAAACTTAATCTGTTCTTTAACAAATTCGACATGGTGACGCTGTCACCCCCTACTGATTCTGGACTCTCGACACTTATGAATGAATATGAATAAATAGCCTTTATTGTCATTGCATCATTCAATACAATGAAAATAGAAGTGCTGCTCCTTTGGTGCACCTGGAAGAATAAATAAATAAATAAAATTGTTGTAAATATGCAAAATATACAATATGAAATATTGCACATGGGTTAAGCAGATTTTTGCACATGTTTGTTGCAGTTGAAAGTGGTGACAGCTCTGGGAAAGAGGCTATCCCTGAGTCTATTGGTCCTGGTTTTGTGTGACCTGTAGCGGCGGCCAGAGCGCAACAGGCCAAAAAGGTGGTGACCAGGATGGGAGAGGTTTTTGATAATGTTGCCAGCCCTGTGTTGGAGTTGAGGATGCCATCATCTACCTGCTGAACTGCACCTACACTCACCTGGACAAGGCAGCGAGCACAGCGAGAGTCATGGTTTTTGACTTCTCCAATGCTTTCAACACCATCCAGGTGACTCTTCTGAGTGAGAAGCTGACGGCTTTGCAGCTGAACCCTCCCCGAGTGTCTTGGATTGTTGACTACCTGATCTTTAGATGGCAGTATGTCAGCCTGCAATACTATGTGTCTGACAGTGTGATCAGCTACAAAGGGACTCCACAAGAGGCTGTTCTCTCTCCCTTCCTCTTTACCCTTTACACCACAGACTTCAGCTACAGTACTGAGACCTGTCACCTCCAGACAATTTCCAATGACATAGCAGTGATTGGATGTGTCAGGACTATTGTTGACAACTTTGTCATCTGGAGTGAGAAAAACCACCTCCAACTTGACGTGACAAAGACAAAGAAACCAGTGATGGACTTGAGGAGAACTAGGTAACCCCTGTCTCCATCCAGGGGGTCAGTGTGGACATTGTGGAGCACTACAAGTACCTGGGGATCCACACTGATAATAGACTGGACTGGGGGAAGCACGCAGATGCCTTCTACAAGAAGGGCCAAAGCCATCTCTATTTCCTGAGGAGGCTGAGGTCCTTTAACATCCGCAGAACAATTTTGAGAATGTTTTACCAGTCTGTGGTGGCCAGTTCTTTCTTGTATGCTGTGGTGTGGTGGGGCAGTGGTCTGAGGGTGGCAGACTGATCCACAGGGCTTGGGGGAAAGATGGACTCTCTGATGGAGGTGTTGGAGAGGAGGACACTGTCCAAGTTAAGGGTCATCCTGGACAGTGAGTACCACCCACTGTACAGCACACTGACTGGGCACAGGAGTAGTTTCAGTAGTAGGATGACCTTTCCTAAATGTAGTACTGAGTGCCATAGGAAATCGTTCCTGCCTGTGGTCATCAAACTGTACAAGTCCTCACTCTGACAGTCACACGATGAGAAGAAGGAGCAGAAAACTGGACTTTAACTTGAAACAAGTGTGCAATAACTTGTATAAAGGCTTATTGTATATAGGCTTAGTTATGTTCCTTTATACTGATTTATGTATCCTTATTATTGATAGTATATTGTGGTGAAGGGGTTGTGTTAAAATTTTCTTTACTACTTCTGGAGCAGTGCAACTGTACAAAAAGCAATTTCCCCTCAGGGATCAATGAAGTATTCTGATTCTGATTAAAAATAAAACACTTTCATGTAGACTAGCTGAGTGTAAAGGCTAAATATTGGAAACAGTACCTATCACAAGCCTGATATGAGCTTATGACATGCATTGCCAATTCAATGCCATATCAGAAGCTACTATTTAGAAACCAACTTCAGCTTCATGCTCACTGCAGGACTTGGTGCTGTAGGGAAGAGGCTTGATGCTAATCTTCACACAGTGCTTGTTTTTATTTTAGTCATCATTACCAAGTTGTGCAGTTATGTATCAATAAGAATTGGTTAACAAAAGAAATAACAAACTAAATTACCAAAAAGTTTGAATAACCTAAAGAAATATATATCAAAAACTTGCACGTCTATGCCCCTAGCTGTTGGTTCCAGTAGTAACATCCCTTTCCAGGTCCAGCTGCACCCTGAAGAGCAAACTCAAGACGTTTCACTGGAAACTCCTCCTACAAGACAAACCAAAGCTAGTACAAATTCACACTGTCAAGACATTATGGTTTTACATCACTTGTGTATCTAACGAATCCTTTGAAAAGTAATAACATTAAAGGATTAAAATTCTATATATACATAGAACATCTTAAAAACTTCCTTCCAATATAACTGAAGTGCACAGTACATCCTATACTTCCTACACACAAGCATCAGAGCTCTGGTACCTCCAGAAAGATGTGACACCTGCATTAGTGAGAGAAGAATGAAAAGTCAAATGTGGACTCCAACATTTCAGTAAATTAAGTATACTGAGTCCTTCTTACAAGCCCACATTATCAGTATGAGACACTTACAACACATAGGAAGCTGAATGACTTAGCAGTTGGGTATCTTTTACTCCCACAACTAGTATTAATAAATATTTCTGAAGTAGTGCAATGCAATAAGCACAACACAACACAAATTACATACTCCATAAGCCAGACAGAAGAATGAAATGGATCAGTATTCTCTGTCGTGTGTACAGAAGACTTGTTCTACCCATGACACATCCTTCTTCTTCTACTTGTTCGTTGACAATTTTTAAATCACTTCTTTATATTCTAAATGTAAAAGTTATTCATATGTTCAGCACTGTAGTCAGTGGTTGCTGTTTTTAAAGCACTTTATAGATAAACTTGCTTTGGTTTTGACGTTTAACTTATGAACTGTTTGGATCCATCTGCATTCACATGCAAACAACAAAAGAAATCAACTTGGGTGTGTCAGCAGGGACAGCAGGTGGGATCAGTGCTCCAGTCTTTGGGATCAAATATGGATTTACACTATCCAAAAGCTTCATCTTCTTCGAATACTGTTTCCTGGCTTCAGCTAACAACTTATGGTCCCTTAGCAAAAAGTAGTTTATTTACGTTACTACAAGTGTACCTATTTTATGCTACAACTGAGGCAGTATACTTGAAGTTCATTTTTTATATACTGTATTTTCTATACTTAAGAATAATATAGTGAAGTATACTTAACTTATACTGAAAAGTATCAAGAAAATCCTAAGACTAAGTATATTAAAACTTCAAGTATAGCCTACTACTTTTTGCTAATGGGTGGTAGACTGCGACAGCTTTCTTTCAGTGTTTCCTTATTATCTGGCTGCTTCTGCCTCTCAGGTTTTTGTTTACTATCAATTTCCAAAGCTACCAATACGATCATTATGCCTCACAAGGCAATAGACACTCCCAAGACCTAAGGGCTCTTGCTCTGGAGACCAAAACTGAACTGACGCAGCAGATATTTTGGCAGGTGAGCAACCTTTATCAACAATAAACTAGTTTTGTCACAACCCACTTCAGCATAACATAAGTACAGACTAATGTTCTCTTGTGTGTTCACCTGATATAAACATGCGAATATAATTCTGACGATAGAGCTCATAAATGGAAATTCCTCAAGATCACCTTGGAGATATTGGTGACGCCAGGGAAAAGGGCGGAGATAGCCGGCCCTAAATTTGTCTGCTGTTGTTAATGTGTACAGGTGTCTTGAGTGTCCGCGGCAACGACATGGGGAAAATTCAGCAGTTTGAGATCGCGTTTAACAGTAACAAAGAGGTCTACAGTCCGGGCGAGTCTATTTCTGGTACTGTGACCGTTAATGTGAACCAGGCGCTCCAATGCAAAGGTAAGATTCCTCTGCCGACAGCTCACCTGGACGGAAGCCGTCCGAACAAGGAAGTGGGTGACTCAGATACAGTAATGGCCTCTGAGGTGTCATTTAGAGCCTCCACACTTCGATTTTTCTTCGTAAAACCTTTGAAAACCACTTTAAACCTCGTGTAACGTTGAATGCAACCCGTGTGGTTTCAGCCGCTGGTTTAAGGCGTTTTTATGGACCTAAGCATTTTACAATACAGTAGTGCAGTACTACACGGTTACAGTACTACTACGGTACTACAGTACGCTCCCAGTCTTGCTGTTTTGTAAAACGTCTAATGACATATTTATTTTCCAGTGTCTTCAACATTCAAACAGAAAATGTATCGACCTGGTTCTCTTAAACCCAAATAAAATGAAATTCTAATTATTATAAGCTTATTGTAAACATATGTGTGGTAAAGTTCGTCAGTAAGATTTCAATTTGTGCATCGTTCTGGGGAAGCTCAATAAATGCTGGATTTTGCTCTGTTAACATACTTTGAACATTGTGCAACTTTAATTTGTGCACACTTTATCTAGAAGTTGGCTGATGCTTTTTTATTGCCATTGTGTTAAAATAAATTTCAACTAAACAAAAAATCACCAACTGATTAATGAACCAACCCATTAATTGGTCTATTTTCGATATTGTCATTTTATTTTCTAATGCACATACAGACTCAGAAGAATGAGGTTATTAAAACTTTGATAAAACAATAGACCAGGTTTGTCTAAGATCTTTATACAGTACTTAGCTGAAATAAAACTGTGATGACAGAATTGATAAGACTAATTACATTTAAAGGCATATCATGGCATATTTTGAATCTGAGATACCACTCTGTAATGTACATTGTGAGTAAACCTGGGTGTTGTCTGAGAATTGGATGCCAGAATCACATCAGATGGTTGAGTTTCATAAGTGTGAGATGTTTTCCATCAGACAGCTGATGATGCAGACAACTGTAGTAGCTGAAACGGTAAGAGCATGGCTGCCAGTGTGTTTGCAGTAAAATCTCTCATTTATATTTTTTCATTAGACGTGAACCTTGTATTAATATAACTATACTTACGGCTGAATTTTCTGGTTAATTTATTGTCTCAGATATCAGATGCAAGGTGAAGAGTCACTGATGCATGAAATTATAAAAGTTTTTAAATCAAAAGAGCAATTTATGATAATTTATGGCAGTGACTAAAATTAACTATTTAACTTTATACCTTGTTTTAGTTTGTAAACATTAGAATTATGGTCTAATTTGGATGGACAAAACTAGGAGTGTTTAGAAATGAAAACATAGTTGCACACATTTGATCTCTGATTTCCTCTTCAGCATCTTGAGATATCGTTCCTGATTCACTATACCTCTAATCACCGTTATCAAATGACAAAAACAGACAAGCTGTCATGATTATTGTGTGAGCAGCGATGTCAAGCCAGAACAAGTGTTGCTGCGTATTTTTATAATACTACAACTGAGACACATTATGAGAACAACCTGCAACAAAGACCACTTCCAGCTAAGTTTTTGGCCTGTATTGTCCGTGGACAGGCCTGGAGAACACAGATGACTATATGATTTATGTTTCTGATGCAGTGCTGACAGAAATGTTTCTCACACAAACTCAAATACTAACATAGATGTAAGTTGGTCTGTGATCAAATGCTGTCTTGAAATGAAACCACACTGGTTTGATCACAATCTGAGTGATGTTCTTGAGAAAAGGAGGTAAACCATGTTGTCTTTTGTGAATAGCACAAACTGAATGTAAATAAGATTAAAAACATGAAAAGAAGAATGAGGAAACTGAAAGCTGAACTTCCACTTTAGACCTCATTTAAATGTTCATCTACATATGTAAGATCTGAAAGAGTTATTGTTCTCAGTGATGGATCTGAGGATCAAATAATAAGAAAACATTTAAAAGAACTTTTTTTTTCATGAGAATGGAGGCACTCATATAAGAAAATCTTTAAAATCCATCTGTTTGTATGTCACTTTTACCATTTGTAGCTCTGTAAATGTAAGCCATGCTGCTGTATTTTTAGAGACAAGGTTTTTCTCCTGGTGATCCTTCCAAACAAGCAGGTTTTTTTTTTTAAATCTATTGTCATGAACCTTAATAACCTGTTTACTGAGTCCTGCAGAGTCCAACGTGTGGCTGTTGCAATTTTTGACAACTTCTCTGAGTATTGCTTGGTCTGGCCTTGAGGTAAACTCGCTGACACATCCACTTGTCAGAAACCTGGGAGCTGTCTTAAATGATTTCTCCTTGTGAATAATTTTTCTGAGTGTAGAGTGAAGGTCTCCAGATGTTATGGAAATTAAGCTTATCACTCTCCTGGAATGATGGACAGCAATGGTTGCTTCTCTAAGATTAGTGCTTGTGTCTTTCCTCCTTGATGTTACCTTAACACACCTCAATGCTCCAGACCGACAAAGTGGCAAAAATCTGCATTTGATCAGCAGCACCAGAAAGGTTATACTTACTTTTTTAACACTATTTTCTACATGTTTTTGTTCAATAAATAACGAAACTATAATATATGACACTGTGCATCATCTGAGGTTGTTTTCACATATTTTTAAGACCCAATTAGAGCAATGTTGTTTTTTTGTTTGTTTGTTTGTTTTTTAATGTGTTGGGTACTGTTATGAAACATCTTAAAACTGAAGAGGGTTTATTTTCTTTTTCCTTTTAAACTTAGCTCTTTGTTTTTTTAAAGAAGCACATAGTTAAGAAGTTTTTAACATGTTAGTGTACCTGTGTAGGAGTAAAAGGCCTTTGATTTCATGCTCGCTGCCATGTGAAACATGAAAGAAGTTTTCTCTGTCTGGCTGTGTTTTATATGTTGAGAGCAGCTTGTGTTTGGGAGTGTCCGGGTGTGATTCTGGGCATTCCCGTCTGCTCACATTCCTGTTCTGGTTGAACTGGTAACTCTGTACATTTCTTCCTAGTTGTATCCCTTGTAACAGTTTCAGTCACTGACGGCATTCTGAGATGAATCACGCATGACAGAGCAAATATACCAACAAATGAATGTAGTTTATTCCAGTCTCTTTATCACAGAACTGAGCCCCATCCACAGGTTTATACCCTTCATAAACTGATCAGGTGGACTGTTTACTCACCTGGAACACTTATCTGGTTTGAATTTGATGCATTTACTGCATTAAATGTATAATGTTAGAAGTTTGTTGTTTATTGTCTCTCCATTCTCACAGCTCAGCTCAGTATGGAGTTAAAGATTTCTGACCCCATAGCCAGAACTATTTGCAGAGAAGTCTGGTTTTAAACTGAGTTTATCACAGTCATCTACTGTGGAGGTGATTCAAGTATAAATATGTTTGTCCAGGTCTTTAAGTAGTAGATAAGGCTTAATGGTGGAAATATCTTTTTTTTTAAATTAAAAAAAACACTTAATTTGACCACTCGGTCTTCATGTTCAGGCATAAGGGTGTCCACATGTGCATTTGGCACCAGGACACCCTAGGTCGCAGGTTGATGATCGACTTTATTGTTGTACCATCTGACTTGCGGCCACATGTCTTGGACACTTGGGTGAAGAGAGGAGCGGAGCTGTCAACTAATCACCACCTGGTGGTGAGTTGGCTCCGATGGTGGGGGAGGATGCCGGTCAGACCGGGCAGACCCAAACGTATAGTAAAGGTCTACTGGGAACAACTGGTGGAGCCCGTCAGAGACAGCTTCAACTCCCATCTCTGACATAACTTCAGTCTGTCTTAGACTGTTTTAACTTAATTTTGCATTGAAAGGCTAAAACACTAAAAACACCATGTCCCAGGGGGCGGGGGACATTGAGTGTGAGTGGACTATGTTCTGTGCTTCCATTGTCGAGGCAGTCAACCAGAGCTGTGGCCGTAAGGTGGTCGGTGCCTGTTGCGGCAGTAATCCACAAACACGCTGGTGGACACCAGCTGTTGGGGATGCCGTCGAGCTGAAGAAGGAGTCCTATAGGGCATTCTTGGCCTGTGGGACTCCTGAGGCAGCTGATAGGTACCGCCAGGCCAGGCAAAACGCGGCTTCAGTGGCAGTCAAGGCAAAACTCGGTCGTGGGAGGAGTTCGGAGAGGCCATGGAGAATAACTCCCAGATGGCTTCAAGGTTCTGGTCCACCATCCGGCAGCTCAGGAGGGGGAAGCAGTGCACCACCAACACTGTGTATGGTGGAGATGGTGCTCTGCTGACCTCAACTCAGGACGTTGTGAGTCGGTGGAGGGAATACTTTGAAGACCTGCCCAATCCCCCTGAGTTTCTTGGATGTTGTGGGGCTGTCTTGGCTGACACGCCTGTGCAACATCACGTGGATGTCGGGGACAGAATTTCTAGGTGCAGCCGAGGGGCGGAGGGTGTCCAGTTTGGTGACCTCAGAATTGGATCTCTGCTTTTTGCAGATGATGTGGTTCTGTTGGCTTCATCGGGCCAGGACCTTCAGCACTCACTGGAGCGGTTCGC
>JAOWBL010003196.1:0-12601 GCA_028564865.1 Zenarchopterus dispar | reverse complement strand
TCTATCTATCTATCTATCTATCTATCTATCTATCTATCTATCTATCTATCTATCTATCTATCTATCTATCTATATAACCTTGTATCCATATGTGTGTAGACAGTCAGCTGTGACTGAATGGGTGAGATGTTCATATATATATGTGTGTGTGTGTATATATGTATGTATATCTTTCTAATATATTTAACCGCTTTTGTGAATCTATATCTCCTGTAGATCATATGTACATAGAAGAATACCTTGAAGAAGATGAGGAACCACCTTTGCTGCTCAGCTCTTGTCCTCCTTGCGGTAAAGACATTTATATGTTTGTTGTATGTTTGCTGATCCAGTTGCATTGTGGCTGAATGTGTGTGTATTTTAGGTGTTTGGCTGTGGAGGGACTGCAGCAGTGCAGTGTCGGTGGGGGGAACCGTGTGGGTGTCTGCAATGCCCTGCAGGGCAGGAACCATCCAAGGTGAGATAACAAACTGAATGCGAGTATTGACAACTTCTTTATTCTTTTTAATATACATGTACCCTGGATTAGACAAAATTCGCAGAAAATAGTCATCTGATGTTCACTTTAACATTCTACAATAATAATATGACTTTTTACCCAGAATGTCTAAACTTTCTTAGAGAGTTTTTCTTCTGATGGCAGTGTAGACCTACCCATACCTTCTTTAATTTACAGTCCGGTTTCTCAAAGGTTAGTGGTTTTGTTTTTACTTCTCAGGCTTGCAGGCAGCTACAGATTCCAGCAAAAGAAGTGCAATGTCAGCCTTGCCCAACTGGAACCTTTTCAGATTCACTGGACGCTGAACTGTGCAGACCTCACACCTCCTGCAAGAACTTCGGCAAAGAGGTTGCAATCTCTGGCACTGCAGACTCGGATGCAGTCTGTGGGGACTGTTTGCTGGGGTGAGAACTGCCTCTCTCTCTTTCAGGATCAATCTGGCTGGCCACAGTTAAACCAGGCTTCACATTTAAAGGGCCTGAATTCAACATCACAACTTATAAACTTTTGTCATAAAAGAAAAAAAAAATCACAGGCACACGCAAACACACCCAGAAGCATACACTTCAACATAAACCAATACTGCAAATCATTCACCATATTGGACAAGCAACATCAAGAGCAATGCTCTGTTTGACATAACATGCCTCACTCTATCTAAAACCAGTGATTTATTTTTCATAGGCTCTTGTGCTTTTTTCACTCAGTCCATCTCTTTAATTATATTCTTTACAGTTCTTTCTCATTCATTTGCAGGTTTCACTCCACTGCCACAGGACATGTTTCCACACAGAGCCCCTGTGTGAAAAGTAAGTATGCCCCTGTAACTCTTTGTTTGATCTTAATTTAGATACGCCTGGGTTTCTATTAGCCTTCATCTTGTTAATATTTCCTGTTCTCTTCCTCTCATTTCTTTAAGCAGATGTGCATGTCAGAGTGGTCCGCACAGTAGGGAAAGGTCCATCCAGTGGAGCTGGAGGACGAGCCAACAGCACAGTTGTGCGCAGTCCAGAGGAGAAAACCACAGAGTATGCTGTGTTTGCTCTGGTGCCCATCTTCTGTGTGATGGGCCTGTTGGGTATCCTCATCTGCAACATCCTGAAGAAAAAGGGCTACAACTGCAATGCTGAGAAGGAGAGAGGAGATGAAGAGATTGCCACACCACAGAAAGAAGGTGAGAGATAATCTGCTTCTCTGTATGTCTGTGATGTTACAGTGCTCAAGTTTGTATGGGAGTTTTTTTTTTTGTTTGTTTGTTTGTTTGTTTTTTTTACAATATTTGCTGTTTTGAACTTTGACCAAACCAGGAACAGTACGTTTTATGTGTGATTTGTTGTGTTCTTGTAATTTTCCTGTTTGAAGAGGGGGAAAAAACAGTCCAATTAACTAATCTGGTCACTTGGTGTTGGAGAGAAAGCAGTATAAAAAGAGGTGGGAGCAGAAAAAGAAAGGGAGACAAAGAACAGAGATAATATTGTCCAATGGAAAACCAAAGAGAAGGGGATCAAGCAGGAAAACAAATACTAAGCTACCACACCCAATCTCTGGAGTTTGTATAGTCTCACTCTTAACAGTGTATGCAGCCAAACTCCCTGGAGAACTTGCGTAGCATAGTAATTTCTTCACCCTTTAACCCAAACACAAGCAATTTAAACCTTAAAAAACTTCACATGTAAAGCAGCAACTCACTTTACAGACTTAACATCTGGCCAATCTCGATGGCTGAGTGCACAGTAGATCTTTCCTCTTTCTCCCCCTCTGCATAAACTCACAATGCTGTGCATGCAGTGTAGCAATATACACTTATTTTCACATTAAGCTGCTATTGTATTTAGTGCACTTTACCTATCTGATTCTCACACTTCAATAACACATTCCAATGCATTAGCACTCCTCAGGTCAAGTTTTTATAGAAGCCTAGGAAATGAGTCCTCAGTGAAATGTGGATTTTTATGTAAGATGCTGCGTTTGGAGTACTTTACAAACGTGTGTCAAAGAGGGTTCAACATCAAACTCGCTTATCTAACAAGCAATAAAGGCTTGTGATGCAAGCATCATCCAAACTTGGTTTATGTAACAGTTAAACAGTCACAGACAGACACATGACAAAGTATAATCCAGCACATGACACTAAGACGACTACTAAAAGCAAATTATTATTTTAAAGGAGAGAGCTCAAGAACATATTTTCTTTTACCTCACTGTCCAGTAAGCTTTCTGCTGTTTTGATTAAACATTACGCTGTACAACTTGTGTAGCCTTGATTTACCATCATTTAGTAAACAGATTTAAGTCACGTGATGGTACAAGGCTCATTAGGGAAAGCTGTGCCTTCAAGTTATCAGGAGCGTCAGAGCACAGCTGAGAGATAAACAGATCAGGAGTCCTTCCCATGTCAAGAAAATGTTCACATTTGTACAACAGTTGTTGCTTTGAGCAACTTAGTCTCTGTCAAAAGAACAGAAAATTTGCAAAGGCATGATTTTCACAGGAGCAAACATCAAATCATCCTGTATTTCTATTAGGTTATATTTTGAAAATTTAAAAAAAAAAATGCTGCTCATAGAAGTTGAAAACATCCATTTTTGGATTGTGGTGGAAACAGTGCATTAAAGATAGGGTAAGCAATTCTATGAAACTCTAATCCAGGACACGTTTTGTCACTTTCTGTGAATATCACTTCACTCAGTTCTCATACACTCACTCCATACTGGAGTGAGTGTCAACTCCAGTTGAGGTAGGGGAGTTGAAGGGATACTTCATGATGATGATAATGGGGTGTTTTTTCTCACGGTGAACCTGAAGAAGGTTTAAAGAGAGCTAGCTCTCCATGTTTAGTTAAGTTTTTGTTTGTTTGTAGTAAATGTCACTGTTGCTGGGTTTTAAATATGGCGGGTGTGAAGGAGTTGCTCTCCAGACTCATCAGAGACGTTAATCAGTAGCCTGCAGCCTGGTGACACTGCATTTTCAGCCCAACTCAACTCAATTAGAACTCTGGCCAAGTACGTATAAAAAAAGGAGGTACTAATCGGTACTGTCACCTGATGGAAATCCCTTAAAACAGAGTAGACTAGAGTCGAGTGGAGCTGAGCCAAGCAGGTACTAGTAGAATTGGCCCAATAGATGCCTACAAACGCCACATGGTGGATTGTAGTCTTTATTGACAATAACTTTTATCATTGTTGTCGCATAGATGTCTACAACAGTCACATGGTGGATCGCTATCTTTATTCACTGCAGTGAACCTGCTTCTTTGATACACTTACCCACATTGAGTTTTATGGTTCACTTATCCAGCTTAGGAGTCTTGAGCTCAGACTGTTTGGTGTCAATTACAGGGAAAGCACTACTGATGTTCTTTCTTTCCACAAACTATTTCAGCTCTTGTTTCAAGTGCTTCAGCCCCAACTGCTAATACAATTTACATCTTTTATCTCTTGTGTGCACCAAGGAATTGCTTGATCCCGACTTTGATATCACATGTAACAGAACCCGGGTAGTGATGGAGACAGGGTCAAATAAAACCAGCAAATATGGCTCAAAATGTCTTGTATAAAGATGAGCTTAAGGGGTTTCATTAATAATGACAACAGAGACTGTAAGACTCAACAATGCCATGGCCTCTTCATCATTTAACACTTTGCTTTAAAACTTACGTTGCTCTTATAGATGAAGAGAAACTCGCTGAACTCTCATCCAGCACACCTCATTTATTGCCTTAATTGATCCAGTGTCTTGCCCTGCATGCCCCTCCTTTTCTGAACATGACACCATCCCTCCATCTCTCCTTTCCCAGCCAGATCAATAATTCAGCCAGGTCTTCAACTCATTGTTTATGTCTTCTATTTCATTCTTGTCTGTCCGTGACTCAATCTGTATTACTTTCTGACTAATGTCTGAGACTTTCTTCTGTTCCTTCCTTCTCCTTATTGAATAAGTAGAGGCGTCTTCCTCTTTAACTTACACTTGTACAAAAAACCACTACCTTGAACATTGGTACCAGGTCTCAAAGACAAAAGTTCATGATGATTTCAGCTGAATTCAGTTTGATTTAGTTGTTGAAATTATAATTTAAAACAGTTCTGATAAATTGCACGTGGCAAAATGAAAATGCAGAAAGAGAAAGAATGTACCAATACATTAAGCAAACAGTTGCAGAGTTTTAATAAAGTCTCATAATTACCTTTAATAAGCTGTTAGGGCCCTTAGGAAATAAAGGTAAAGTGTAAAGTGATTTTAGAAAATCTCATTGCCTTCCTCATGTATCCATTTTTTTTCTGGACTACTTAAAAGACAGATAATGCAGTTGTGCACAGATAAGAGACTTTGTTTAGGTGAGATTAAGAACAAGAGAATGGTGAAGACGTATTGAATCAGATGATTAAAAGAGGAACAGGTAAGAATATAAAAAAAAACTGCACCTAAAGAAATGTAAATAAAATTACATTACAAAATTACAGACAGTCTGAAACTTTGAATGCATCAGGAGTATTTCTCTCCTTGTTTCCCATTCTTGCTCTCATCAAGTGCCAGCTGCTGCAGTGGACTATGTCAGTCTGCTAAGGCCCCAACTGGGATGAGGTTAGAGAAACTTCTTACTTCAGCACTTTCTTTATCATTTACACTCAATGGGAACACCCTTGGGGATGAATTGCAGCAAGCGACATTTTGCTCCAAAAAACAACATGCAGTAGTAACTGAGTACCGGGAGCTGTGGACGGTGAAAAGGTTCATCTCTTCAGAGAATGCAATAACAAAACATGGGATGAAGGGATCTAGGAAGAGCAAAAGTGAGCTGAAGTTAAGTCTGCTCTATGCTTATGTAATACGCAAAATGAGTGTATAGCAATAAATTGATGTTAATCGCTGCAGCTTTCCTGTTAAACCACAGGACTGCTGCATTTAACCTTAACTGAACTGATTTAAATAAAATCAAAATCTTGGATGTCAAGAAAATCAAACTGAAAGTCAAAACAAGACTGTTTAGTACTTAATGTAGTTCAAAATGAAACATTGAACTCGTGAGTCAAAATATTGATGAAGAAATAAGAAAATAATTAGTAACAGTCTGTAAAAGCAGATGCTGTTATCCCTACATGGCAACAGCCTCTGTGGAAACAGAGCTATTGTTATTGCCTGACTACCGCCTAATACTGCTGATACAAGGGACAAAAATAACATTCACACACACGCACGGTCACTTTTGCAAACTTATACAGTCACATTTGGCTCTGTGACACACGGAGCACAGTGTCAGCTGGCATTGGGGGTCTGGTACGTCACCACAATGCTCTGCACACAAACGTAGCCTATGCAGCTCTCTGTGCTTCAGCAGAGCTGAATGGAACATAATTGCTGAGTGAGTGTATTTTCCCCCCATGCCCTCATCGCTCTCCTTTCAGCTGCCTCACACTGCTGGGCTACTGTTATATGGATGGAGGGGGGTTGCCATGGAGGCATATCTATTTTTTTCCACATCCAACCTTATCAGTCCATCTAGATGAAGCACAAAGTCCCATGAGTGACATGCATTTTGTGAACCAGGCTTTCTTTTTGAAAGCCTGGTTCACTGGTCTTTTTTCTTTTTTCTTTTATAGAAATTATTACAGGAATAGAAGATTTAATGCATGGACATTTGTAGGTTTTTTTAATGAGCACACAATATTAATACTTATCCATCCATCCATCCATCCATCCATCCATCCATCCATCCATCCATCCATCCATCCATCCATCCATCCATCCATCTATTACCTATCCCAGCTGCATCTTATGATATTGTGTGGCATATAAACTGTTTCCATCTTTCATATGTATGTTAAAATTTCTAAAGTAACTAAGTATAACTAAGCCTATATTCCTGTAATATGAACTTGTACTATTTGTACACACTTATAAGTAGTCATGCAGAGTCAGAGTTGTTATGGCAGCTTCAGCTGGACATAATAAAAACATTTAAATGATTGGTGGTGACATGATAGTTTTATTTTGTTTGTTTTTTTAAATTCTTGAAGAGGTGCCAAATCAAAACACCCAGTTTATTTCTTTGATTGTGATGATTTCAATTGTCTAAAAAAAGCATAAACTCCCTTTTTTGTGGTCTTTGAAGCTCTGAAAATTATCTTATAAAGATTGGGGTGTGAAAATGTTTTAAGTATGCTGTGAAGTATCGCCAATATTGACCTTTTGGTACAGATATAAAATGTTAAATTCAAAACCTTTTCACCATACAGCTCTAGAGAAGAAAAAGATAAAAACGCTATTAGTGTCTGCTTTAATAAATGTCTGTAGGTTAATATTCTTTATTTTGTCTTTTTCCTTTTTCCAGTGAACAGTTGTCCCTACATATCCGATGACTTGAATGAAGACACCATCAGTGTTCTGGTTCGCCTCATAACTGAGAAGAAAGGTACATGCTACACGCCTTGCGACACTAATGTTACATATGAGATGATGTGGTCAGAGACATTTCATCTTATGGGTTTAGATAGGCAGACCACATTGACATCACAGTATGCCACACGCAATAATATATACAGAATCCCTCTGTAGTGACCTCAGGTATATTCTTTAGCAAAAAAAAAAAGAAAAAAAAAAGCATGATAAAAGCTGTGATGACAGTTTACAAATTGCTTATATATATATATATATATATATATTTTATTTTTTTTTTTCAACCCAATGTCAAACTGTACTCCAACAACTTTACTTATCCAAAATGCCCCGGTCCAATTTTAGGAGTTTGATTATTTTAACATCAAGTAAAAGTTGTCAGTATTGTGACTGAGGCTCATCTTGTTTCAGAGAATGCTGCTGCACTGGAGGAACTGCTGCTGGAGTACGAGAGCAAACAGATGAGCAAGGGCTCATCTATTAAGTACGTGACCACACACAGACATGCTTACACACCAACAAATCATCTGTCATGTTGCTCAACATCATTGTTAACAAGGAGGCAGGGAAAGCTTGGGAGATGAAAATGACAGGGAAGGTTTAGGAGATGGGCTCTTTACAAGTTGTATCAATTAAGTTTATATGTTTGTGTGTGTGTTTAGCATTGTTATTGGGATTATGTGTTCAGCCTTACCATAGATTGGTAAAACAAAAAAGTCAAATGTTTTGGAAAGTACTCTCAAAATTTGAAACCACATGTTGAAATGCAACCAAACTGAGCTAAGGAGTGTGATGTCTGGCAGTGACTCACTCCCACAGGTCTGAAGCGAGCATCTCACGCATTTGTAACAGCTGTTTAGTCATGAGGTTTAACAGACAGTCTGTCGCTAAGCTCACTGGCTGTCACATAGCTTGAAGTCACAACAGTTACCACAGTTTGACCGAGTGTAGTTGTGGTTGAAACTTGGGCTGTAAGTTCTGGCATTAAAGTTGCTTAAGTAGTCAGGATTTAATCTAACAAACCCATTAACATGCTGCTTTATACCACAGTCTACACCACTGTGTTTTGACTTTCTTAGTTGTTTGTGCTACAGCCCTAGATATTGAAACCTCTGTTTGACTCTTCTAAAAGCTGAAACTTGTATGTAACGATAACTGAAATGATCCCTAAACAACACACAGAAACATCGCTATCTTTCATCGTTGTCCTTTGTGCACAGACATTTCCTTAGAGTTTTCTATAGCTCTCTGCAGTTTATCATGAAGAAATACATTTTATGATTTAGTTAAGTCCTTCAGACTGAGTTTGGACTCCCATTGTGTACTTGTGAACTGGTTTCTTTTTAAATCTGTTTATGTCACTACCTTTTCTCTTTTCCAGTATTACACAGCCTTTCTAGTCTTTAGTTTCCCTATTTCAACTTTTTCTAAAACATGTTTTCGACATCAGATTTAAAACTAGCATGCATGTATCATTAAACAGTAACGTTTCTCAGTTTCAACATTTATTTAATCATAGAATATGTATTTTCACTTAAATATGAGATTTGAATTACTGTTGCTAGGGTAAAAAAGATTTCATTCTGTTTCCATTAACGTTTGACACAGCACCTTAATTTTGTGGGAGTTGGGTTGCACTCTTTATGTCCCGTCATCTTTAATTCAACAACTTCATGACAAATATCGATCTTCTGACAGTATTACATGATAGTAAACAGATACGTTTCATTTCAAAGGTCGGAGGGTCTTTGACAGTTTGCTACTGCTTGATGGAGCCATAGAAACATGCCAGCTTTGGATTCGAGAACATCCTGACACACACACACACACAGGATGTCCACAGACCTCTCTGGAAACTTTTATGATGTGTGTAGGGTGGGAGGTTGGGTGTGGGGTTATCTGGGGCCCCCAAAGGTCACCTACCAGCTACTCTACTGGAGACACACAGCTGCATTCCTGTCTTTTGCTCTGCCTTTGTACGTGCAGTGGAAACAGAGAGAGAAACAAGCTAAAGACCTCGAGGGCTTTAGGTGCACATCATTAACTGTTTAACACTTTATTTAACTCAGTAGCATCACAGATAAAGGCTGTGAGTGGACCTCCAATTTTATGTTTTTTGCTCTTATGTCGCCCAGACATGCAAACACACAATTTTTTTGTGAGACCTGATTTGCAGGGTTCATGTATTGAATACTTCTTTCTATAAATACTGATCTTCTGTATGTGTCTGAAGTGACTCCAAGCAAACACAACAGCACTTCTGCATCTGCTGTACCTGCAGTTGCCTGTCTGCTCCTCAGCAAACGTAATCAGAGGACGATGGGCAATATTGACGCTACATTTTTATTGTCTGCGCCACTAGTTTGAGCTGGTCAGACAAACGTTTTAGTTACTTTTAGAATTGTAACTGTGTCACCATCAAAGACCACAACAAGAGATGTGATATGTATTTTTGTAAAACTGTGTTCAAAAATGTTGAAGTAATAAAATAGTCCTTTGGCTTCAGGATTTTGACATTGAAAAGGTCCACCTGGGAAGAGGTTTATAAAAAAATGAAACTTGATGACAACAAGACAATGTTTTCACATATTATATTTGTATGAAATTAATCAGACTTTCATAATCTCTTTTTCACCTCCCCTTCTCTCAGATTCCCAATGCTGTCTCCTCTGTCAACTCTCCGTTCCCTCCCCAAGCCATGCCCCCATCAGTCCCACCTCCACACCATCTCTGGCCTCTCTGGGCTGGCCCCCAAACATGGCTACCGCTGCTCTCGTTGTGCTCAGAAAAAATGGCCCCCTGTTCTCATTCCTCCTCTGGACTCTCTTAAAGATCCACTGAAGCCCCCCCAAAGCCTCATTCTGCCCTCCTTGGAAACACCCACCGACCAGCAGAAGAGCCCTCTGCCAGGGGGAGTGTGTGTGGATACACAACACACACAGACTATTGTGCCAAAAACTGTACAGGACAAAGTGGACGGGAATGAAATGAAGGAGAAGAAGGAGGGAGAGCAAACAGTGTTGTCTGTGGGGAGGTGAGTCCAGCTAAGACTGTTGCTGAACCAAAACTGAGAAGTTACATTCCTGAGAAACTGCAACAAAACTGCTGGCGTGTATTCTCTGCTGCACATTTCAGAGAGATGTTTGTGTTCTTTACTCTGCACAATCATATTACATTGTGTTGCCATGTTTAATATAAAAAACCCCAACCACATGAAAATCTGCTTTTTTCATAGTCAACTATGGTCTTTTATGCAAGTCCCAATTATAAAAATACTATAATTGAGTATACTTTGCATAATTGGACATATTTATGAAAGTAGGATTTTTTTTTTCCCAGAAAGGAAAAGAAAAAACACCAGATATGCAAGTTTTACTAACTCCGATCTACACTCATCCAACATTACTTTGCACAAGCCTCTAAAAGTAGCAGAAAATGTTCTAAGACACAAAAGAAGGACTAATTACATGCAATCTGTCAACTCAAGTGTGGACTTCCTGTCACAGTAGCATGGTGACTGTCTGACTACAGTGATGGTTCCAGCCTAGTAATGTGTTATACTTGATTTACAGATTTCAAGTCTCTCACATCCCTGAGCACAACTCCAGCACTTTAGAAACCAAAACATCATCCCAGGAGCAGAGGAACGCCCTGTTCGGAGGGAAATCTTTCTCCTGCTCTTCATCATCTGGTTTCAAAAGGTACGATTTTGAAAATAAGTCACTATTATCACAGAAATTGTGGTTATAACTTTCTTTCTCCTCTCTGTAACAACCTGCAACCCTACTGTTCCTTTATATTTCCTGTGCGCTGAACAGTTGTAGAGCAGTTAGTTTAATGACATGGTTGCAGTTTGTTCTTTCTGACACTCAATTAGGTTTGCTTCCCTGGAATATTAAATTATACATATTTTGTTCTGCTTAGCAGGCGAATGTTTCTGTAACAGTTTTGGAAATGACTGCCCTCGGTTTATACTTGTAAACATGTGCAAATGCTCTGCAACTGAATCAGCATTATTACACCAATCATTCGGACCAGATTTTTGTCAAAGGTCATTGATTACATCATGTAATACAGTTGGAAAAGATCTCTTCAGGTGAAAATGGTGCTTCAACATCAGCCAAATCAGGAATAATGAGAACAGAGAGCTGTAAAGTGACTTAAATATTAGCCATAATAATGTCACTCATTTGACTTCTGGTTTATGTTTGCCTTCCTCTTATCAGGTGAAGGGACAGAGAGAAGCTGCACGATGACACTACCTCATGGAAGATGACCTCATCATCATAATGACAACTTGACCACCAGGATGGAGGATACTTTTGAAATGACTCAGAAAAATCCCAGTTGCCTTCTGCTGGAAGAAGTTGTTTCTGGTTCTGTGATAAGAGAAAGATCACTATTTCTAATCACAAAAAAACTGCGACATTACTGCTGCTTTAGTGTCCCAGACAGACATGACTTTCAAAGTCCTGTTGGATCCATGTTGGGACAGATTTCTTTTAAAGCTTTGTGCTGAGCAATCATCACAAACTGACATCGAAAGACTCGTACATAAAATAACTAAAGAACTCTGATCAAGCAAAGAGGACATAACATTGCAAAACATAAAAGATCATAAACAAATTAGAAGCACCTTAAAAGATAGAAAAGCATTTCATTTTTGGCAACAAAGTGCCACAGAAAATATGAGAACATCCAGCTCGCTCCCTTTTCTCACGCAGAAACTGACCTGACGTTTTTAGACCCTTAATATGTTGAATGTCGTCTTCACAGAAACTCACTGCAGGCACTGAGCTCAGTCATTTATGGGAAAGTCTTAACTTTAGCCTGTAAACAGTATTTTCCTGGCTTTGAAACATCTGTGATCAGATGTTTGGAATCAGTCCAGTATTCAGTGAGAATGCCATAAACAGCGGCTGTGAAATGTCTGCAATGCAATCCAACGATGCAGTGGTCCGCACCAAAGTTATGCTTGATTTTACCGTTAGCCTTCCATGTTTTTGTGAACTCTAAGAGTTGGTCAGATAAATTATTTTGACTTAAACAGCTAGCAGCACTGCAGCTGCTCTTTGTGGTGTTGGAAGAGCATTTTTATATCAGTGCTAAGGAGTAGCTGCAGTCATCGCAGTCACTGCACAACAAATGCAACGATCTGCGGGGCGCAGTGCAATAAGATGAGGCATGATTACATCTAGTTGTATTAAGCTTGTTCAGTGTTGAACTTGTTGACAATGTCAACAAGTTTGACACTCTTGGACATGAGACACACTTATGTCTCTGAAGGACACCCTAACCTTAATGTACAGAATTACTACCAGAAGACTCAAAAACAAGCTCTTCGACTTTGACGTGGACGCTCACCATCCTGGATTAACCCTGCAGCTCTTCTCGCTCAACACAGGACTTCATCCAAACATTTCTTGCTTTATTAATCATTTAGGTCCTAACAGGTTGCAAACCAGGGCTTAGGTTTTAAAATATAGCAATTTTCTTTTAACCTTGTTTCAGCAGTGTACACTTACCTGCAGTCAACATTGATATTTTTGTGTGTTTTACACTTCCTGATAGGATTCAAGTAAGGCAAGGTAAGTTTATTTGTATAGTAGATTTCAGCAACAAGGCAATTCAAGTACCGTATTTTGCGCACGAAAAGACGCACCGCATCAAAAGGCGCACCTTCAATAAATGACGTATTTTAATTATTTT
>JAOWBL010003195.1:0-12602 GCA_028564865.1 Zenarchopterus dispar | reverse complement strand
TATATATTTTTTTTTTTTAACATGATATTCAGCGTAGATTGACTCGCGTCTAGAGCCAGCCCCCAGTGGTCAGTCAAGGAACTGCAACTTTTCTTAATTCTGCATTAGATCAAACCCAGAGGTTGGGCTGTTTTCCCCTTAATGTTATTTAGGTAATGTCAGTTTGGTAGCAACTGTTGTGTGTATGCCTGTGTGATCCACTGAATTTAATGTTATTCAATAAGTTGGTAAATAATCCCTCAAACATCTGCAGCACTCCACTTCAGCTTTGCTCTACACAAAATTATCTCTGTGTGATGACGGTAGTTCATCACACAGAGATAGTAGTATGTCATCCAGCTGTGTAGTTAGATACACAGCTGGATTATATAGCTGATTATTTTGTGAGATATAATTATCTCAAATTTTATGGACAGATTTAGTTTTTGTTTGCATCAAATACATAGTCTACAGCTTCATGGATTTCAAACTCACCCTAAAAAATCTGAACAAGAACCTAATAATACACCGGTAAGCAGTTTAACCCCACAAGTCAAGACAAAATGGATTTAAATATGTTTACACGTTTAAAGAAACTATTATCCAATACATGTAACATGTTTCAATGCAAACCACTAAATTGGATTTAGTCTGACTATAATTCTCGTTGCGAGTCAGTCCACAACATAACACATTCTGCTGAGAAAGTACACTTACAAGACTGCCATGACCTCACATTTCTAAGCATGTGCATAAATTCAGTTATATATCTATCTCTCCTACGTCACTGCATAGCTCTGCGAAACCACTAAAGCAGAGCTGTGCGTCTTGTTTTGGTAAACACTCCTCTGGAAACCACCCCGATCGAAATGTGGCTCCGCGGCTGCTGCCAAAATTAATATGTGGTCTAATGATATGGTTTGGCACGCTGCCGTGCTCTATTGATCTAATGTAAATTCTTCCAGTCCGCTCTTTTAGTCCTATTGTAAAACATTCATCACCAATGATTTTCTCCGTTCCTCAGCTGAATACTCTGCTACGTCTGCAGCGTTTTCTCTTTGGCAGCCACGGGGTTTTCAAGCAGTAAGTCGATATGTCAAATCATCAGATTTGCATCAGATTTACATACTTTAGTCATCTGCACCCTAAAGTGGGTTAAAGGCCGCTGGCCAAAAGTCTGTCACTGAAAGGGCTGCTTAAAAACAAAAATAACATTTTCTGTCCTTGAAAGCGTATAAGTTTGGGTCTAAATAACTACCAATTACCTCTTAAGTCTAGAAATATGTAATTCACTGAGCGGTTGAGATTTTACACAGCATCAGCTCAAAGCACGACTATCCAGCCTCTCTATTTTTAATTTCATTCAACTTCTGGTCTGCTGTACCTTCTTGAAGGGGGAGGACAAAGCTCTCCTGCTTTTGTTTAGTTGCTTGCTATTATTAGCAAATTCTCATCAGCGGTTACAGTCACATCCAGAGCCATCTGAAAATGTTTTTAAGGGTTTGCCTTTACACATCGCCTCAGTGGATTTGAAATAAAAGAATTAGGATGCGATCACAGTGTAGATTTTAAACTTTAATGGAAGATAATTCACACAAACATGTCGTTTATTATTGAAGATTTTTTTAAAAATGAAAGTATCTCCATTTTTAAGGGCTTAAAAGTACTTATATAAAGGGACATAGCCGTAAATATAATCATAACATCAGGTTTGGAGCCCACTGACTCCTCTTTTGCTCCAGCCAAGTTCAGTTGTTTGTTTTTGCCTTCAGTTTAGTCTGAACTGAAACTGGAAAACATGCTCTGCTGGCCTGAGATCAGGTTACTGACTTGGTTGTCAAATAATATTCAGTTTCTTTGTCTTCAAGAAGTCTTGACTTGCTTTCACAGTACATTTAGGGTCATTATGAAGTTTTATGCCTGATACGTATGTCAGCGGTCACATCATCAATAATAACCAGCCAGCCCGTTCATTAGCAGAAATAATAAACATACCATAACACTGCCTCCACCATGTTTGAACACATGATGCGCTATGCTTTGGATCATGAGCTGATCCTTTGTTTCTCTCGACCTTTCTCCTCCCATCATCCTTCAACAAATTTATCTTGGTTTCATTTTTCCAAAGAACCTGATTTCAGAACACGGGAAGCTCTTTTAGAAGTTTTCTGGCTTTTTACTTTTTCTTGTCCGAAGTTTAAAAATCCTAGTTTTGATTTGTCACCAAATGTATTAATAAAAGGCAAAGAGCGGTTCTGCCATTACAAAAAGCAAATGTCTGTGAGATATCGTCTCTAAGCAACAAATCCTCACGTTGGCCTCTAAAAACGTAAACATAACACAGATGACTACACCCATAGCGGAGCCAGTGTTTTATCAAACCTAATTGTGACAGAGGAATCCCACTTTTGGTGTTTTAGCAGCTTACTCCACTGCCAAAAACTGGATGCTGTGAAGAGAGGTGTAAAGACGTCAGGGCTTAAATTGGGCCGGGGCTCTCCCAGCTCTAACACATGTGTTTTATTATCATGGACCTTTGCATGTCAACAATATTTATATTTTAATTATATTTTTTCAAGCTTAAAGGCATTCAACGTCACAATTTATATGCAACAGACAACGCTCCTCCCTCCCTGACTTTGCTAGTGGCTGTTTTTACTTTGAGTGTTTATAGAGCTCACAGAGTGTGGAAGTCAAGAATTAATGACTAATTTACCTCCTGATTTGCAGAAGTTTTCATGATAAAACACACAAGAAGACAACTGCACCAAGCTGCACCTCAAGATGATCCCATTTCTCTGTTTGTGGCTTCACTGAGCAGGTCAATGATCTCAGTCACTTGTCATCTATTAGACATGAGAGAAGTTAATACTGCACTTTAAATCCAAGATTTGATGCCTATGTCCTCATTAACTGTCATATTAAACTCACTGGCCAGGTTCTAAATAACATTTTAATCAAACTAGCTTGATAACTCTTAAGTATTATAAAAGCCACGATGGCTTTTAAGCACATTAATTCCAGCTAGACTAACTGCTTGTGTACAAACAAAGTCATTTTCTAAAGCAACACAGAGGGCTTATTTTCACATTAAAATATCAGTTTGAGTTTCATTCGATTACTTTTAGGTAGTGTTGCTGTTCTTTCCCTCTTAACAGTAAAAACTACCCAAAGCCAATTTAGATTCCCGACTCCGTGAGACGTTTGCATGTTTTATGGGACTACGTCACATATCAACACCAATAACTCTTAGTCACATAGCAGAGATGACTGACTCAAAAGAGTAAAGATGGAAGTCAAACTGAGAGCCTGACTGCATAAGAGACTGAACCTAAGTCAGTCTTAAAGAGTTATAACAGCAATTTAACCTCCACGCCTACAGGGGGACTCTTGAGCTAAAAATTCCTTTCCACTGCATTAGGATAAATTATGTCCACTTTATAAACTATAAACTGTAAAAAAAAAATTAAAAAAGCAACGAAGCTTTAGGTCAATGACCCATTGGTTTATGAATAGTGATTTTAAATCCTTTTTTTTTTTTTGTACTGAGGACAGCCTCAAGAAGCCGACGGGAACACGCCCACCGTGTGTCAATCAAAGTTAGCTAGGGGTCCCTATCAATAGACCTCCATAGCTTCCGGCAGACGTTTACAGCAGAATATAACGTTTTCTCGACAGTGAATGCAACCAGCAGAGTTGATCTCCATGGGGGAAGGGAGATTTTTTTGTAACACACAAGGAGAGTTTATATAAAGCACCAAATTTTTTGCTAATATTATTAATTGGCAGTTAGCTCAGCCAATGGCTAGCCGTAATCATGTTCTGTCTGTAATACTTAACGAAACAACCACCCCTTTATGTTAACCCAGCATCGGGTAATCGCGACAGTTATTTTTTATTTTCGCCACTGAGCCAACATGTTGGTTAATGGTATATCCCGCTGTAAACGTCTAACGGCAGCTCTGCTGATATTTCGGCACAGTTTGGCTAAAGGGGCTAAAAGCTAACTTTGATTGACGTGCAGTGGGTGTGTTTCCGTTGACTCCTAAAGCAACATGGCTGCACCACGTACCAAGAAAAAAAAATTTTTTTTAAAAAACTACTTCAAAACCTCTCTTCAGAAAACAGTGGGTCACGTGACCTAATGCTTCATCCATAGACGTAAATACGCATATATGTCTATGGTTTCATCCATTGTTTTATACAGTCTGTGAGTACTGGACCTGCAATGTAGTATGCAGTATATACTGCATACTGGTCTGGAAGTTCTTAGTATGTAGTACGTCAGTGGACAAGCTGGTCACATGACCACTGAGACTGGTTTCAAGCAGTCACCCATTTCAAAATGGGATACAGTATTAATTATACATAGAAATAGTACACCTTTCAGATACTTTTTTCATATACTGAAGGTTGTGCAACTTCATGTGTGCCACATTTTAAGACTGTAGTAGTCTTGAAATTTTACAGCTGCAAAAAAAGTCTGAAGGCTTTGTGACGGACTGCCATCCTGTCTTAAATAACTCCCATTAAAACTGGAGTTAATGGATTAATAAGTGGAATAGTAACTCAGAAAGTGAATTTAAGTATTAAAACTTCTTTAAAAATGGTTTTGAAATGTGCCAGGGCAATTTTAATTAAATATGTTAACTTTTCTTGAACGTTTACAGTATTGTGGGAAAGTAACAGAAATGACCATATAAGGGGTTTACTATTGTAATTTGAAAAGGCATTTGTAGCCTGCTTTTTGTAATATTGTAAATCATAAATGAGTCAAATTTTAATATTATTAATAACATATGACTTTAGTTGTTTATCTTTAAATGATTATTCTCTCCTTTAGTTGTACCAGCTCCACTGTAAGAGCAGTCACAGATAAATGAGATAGTATACTCAGAATTAGATTAATAATTATCAGCTTTGCACATTGCCACCTCTTTCTAGAATAACTACTTGGTGTGCAGACCAGAGGGACATGTCACCTTGTATTAGTCACAGTTTGTCAAATGATTTCAGTCTATTTCCTTATTATAATTGTACATCTGTAGTCTGGGCACGCCCATTGCAACCCTGAACCCACAGATCCCCGTCACATAACAAATCCCAGTTTAAACCTTCAGAGCTTGGGAAATTGTGTCAACTTGTGTGAAGTTCCTTTTTTTCGCCCTGCAAGGTCATGCAAACTCAAGGAAATGCCAAAAATAACAGAAAAAAAAAGACGAAAAAGAAAAAACGTAATTGCTCATTCTTTGTGCCTGGCTAAATAGCATTATGGTATTTACTCTGGTAAATGTGGGCTGCACATGACAACATCTGGAGGTGATCTGTACAGAATGGCAGCATGATTTTTGCACAAACACTTGAGACCCAGTTGGAGAGATGGAGTCCTCCAAAAGCATGGATGGCTCTAGATGAAGCTATTAATTAGTCAAAAGTAAGAAGTCTGAGGTTACAGGCTCATCCATCTGCCTCTGTTGTTGTGTATTTGTGTGTCTCTGTCCCTGGGATGGGCTCCAGGTGTGTTGTAACACTGCGGTTGTTTCCAGGAGATACACAGTGCTCAGGCGCCAGTGTGTTGCGGTTTCTCGTGATAAGTTTTCATGAGCAGTTGGTTTAAATGAGCCGGAGCCAAAAGCTCAAAGGAAAAAAATTTGTTGGTGAACTGTCATTAAGATAGATTTGAGCTAAGGTGTTAAGACAAATACGCATTTTTCTCACCTTTTATAGACCACTACTGAAAAAAACTTTATTAACATATCTGTATGTTTATTTTCCTCTAATTATAAAAACAAATATATTAGTATTAGTAAAACAGTACTGTAACAACAAAAATACTGTATAAAAAGAACTGGACAAACCCTCTGTGACATCATCCATGGGTTTTCTGAAGAGGTCTATTTAAAGCCATTTTTTTGGGGCTCCAGACGATGTCGTTTTGGGAGGAGCTGAGTACCTCCAACCCTGGATGATCCAAAAATGAGCAAAAACTAGCTATTTTTGGATAGTCCATCCATACTCATTTCAGATGTTGCTACCAAGCCGCTGTTTGAAATTAGTGCTAACAGAGTGGAAAAGAGGAGTTCTGATGGAGGGGCTCGGGTCTTGATGGAGGTCTGGACGAAAGAAACTAGCTGACCATTGGCTAGCAGTCCAGTTAGTCAGTCTAGAAGTGTCAAGGAGTGTCAAGCTCCTGCCAAGGCTAGCAGGTGAGCCAGCCGGCTGTCCTCCATTTAGCCTCGGCTAGCTGTTCTTCATCAGGAGCAAAGGTAGCTTCTGCTAGCTACTTTAAAATTTGTCCCTGTACTCTTCCCGACCAATCTAGAGTCAGCAATGATCTGTTAGTACAATTAACAAAAGCAACAAGTTATGTTATCTTTAAAACAGGAACATTTATGTTGTCTTAGGCCTTTATTCACAGCTTGGATGTCAAGTTTATTAAGAGTGCTAAGTAGCTGCAGTGACAGCTAGCTGTGTGAAACCATAGACTTGTCACTCAAAAAGCCACGCCCATAACTATGCATCAGTTTATGACTTTATATTATATTACCAGAAAAAAAAACAAAGAAAAACATACTTCAAGGATGTCCACTCTAGTTGTGAATATGTTTATTTCTGCTACAAATTTGGACATTTTAACTTGGACATCAGTGGAAATCGACTCATTTTGGCGCCACCCCCTAGTGGCCATTCAATGAATTACAATTCTTACTTCCACAATGATGACGCCTATGAAAATATTCTGTTGCAACCTGCTAAAAAAAACAATATCAAAAGTACAAATTTAAACAATCAGTAAAAAACAAAACAACAACAACATAAAAAAAACAACCTAACTTTGGTATTGATGGGACTTCCAGAGGAGTTTTGGATTGTGCAAATGTGACCATGCATGGTAATGAATTTGCATATTTACATAAGCAGGGACAGGTGTAGAGTTACATGTAGGCTAATAAGCTGTTTAAAAGTTTGTAAGGATGTTGTATTTTGTTCTTATCCGGGGAAAAAACAACCTCCAATTTTCTAATTTTGACAAAGTAACCACAGTTTTTAAAACATCTGTCTTTATTAGGAACTGGTGTGAGTGAAATTCAGAAATGCCTCATCTTATAATCAAGAATAGATTCGATCCCAAATCACCAGGAGTACATGCTCATTAAAAGAATCCCTGCTATGTTCTTTTTTTTTTTTTTTTTAAATTTTCTCTGCACATCTTGAGTAATTAGAGTAGACCAAATCACATCACTCTTTAGTGACTTCTTCTCATAAGGTTGCTATTTATTTTGGTTAGAAAAAAATCTCACTGTGGCCTGGCAACGGAGACGAGCAGACTTATTTTATCTCTAAATTTTCCCAAGTGTCCCTTATCCATAGCGCTTAGAGGCTGAAGATTTTGGCTTCACGGTTGTGAAACTATTACTTTCTGAATTTTGGTGTTTTTGCATTTAATAAGAAAAAGCTTTGAGCTTGTGGGATGGTTCTGTTAACATTAATAAAGTCTTAAGGCCAGCATTGAAGCACATCTGGTTAATGATTGCACTATAAAGAAGAAGAAGAAATGCATAAGAAAGACAAAATTGAGGAAAAAAACTTTTATCTCACATTTATATCAATGGGTAAAAGTTTGCTTTGTTTATATAAGTAAACCCTTTTAAAATTTAAAGTAACACTGTACTAATATTTTCAGATATTTTACTGTCATCTGCTTCCCCATTGAGTCACATTTTCAATTTCACATTTTTGTACTGAATCCCAGATTTACTCGGCTGCAGCTGGACCTAAAACGAGTCAAACTCCTCCAAATCCACACACTTTTCCTTGCCTTGTTCTTTTTGTCTACACATCTTCACCTACAGCGTTCCTACTATCAAATTTCCCCGATCCAATCTTTGCACCATTTTCCTGTCGTTGTCCGCCTCACACAGCTTTTTTCTCTGCTCCATCCTTCCTTTTTTGCTTTGTCTTGTCATCAACCATTCCTCTCCCATCCAATCCCATCTGTACTGACTTATCCCCCCCTCGTCCCCCCCAGCTCCCTCGTCTCTGAATCATCAGAGGCTTCACGTTTCTCTTTTCATTAGCTCTGTAACAGGCACTGTAACTGTAATATTTACCTTGGTCTGAAATGGTGACAAACATGATGTAAATCTGCCCAGAGAGTGGCCTATAAACCAAGTAGCCAGAGAAATACAAGGTAATTCTGGCTCATATTGTTTGAGTTAAAGCATTTGCGTCTTTCAGCTGTAATGTCAGCTCCCTATACGCACAAACAAGCACGCGCAGGCGTGTGCGAACGGTGAAGGAATTGTTACAGTCCAGCTGCGTCCCATCCGAGGCTCGTCAGCCACTGCCAAAGGATGATTATGTTGATGATGAAGTTGTGCTCGACAGCATGCCAGCGTTGGTCCCTTGATGACATCACGGGCTGATGTCAAGCTGATGGGTGTGGTGATTAGACAGCCAGCTGAGAAGGGTATGTGTATTTGGACTAATGTGTGTGTAGAAGTGTGTATGTGTGTGAACGTTAGGGCAGGGTGAAAGTATGCGGAGTCCTCTGGGGCTTTTCTGCAGTCAGAGTTTTGGATGGACACTCATTATTACATTTGTACTGGAGGAGGATAAGACCGAGGAAGAGAAATAGAGCGAATCGGAGGGAGGAGGGAGGGAAAAAAAAAAGCGGAATGAGGGAAGGAAAAGGGATTAGATCTGCGATTTAGAGGTGGAAGTGGTAAAAGAGAACAAACAGGGGGGAAAGACTTGGTTGCAGATTTACTAAGACTAGCAAAGGAGCGTGAGCTCACAAATCATCGGTCGTGCCAGCGGGAGCGCAATGAACTGTAGGTGATTTCCCAAAAACTGCTAAAACAGCGCTGATTTGAGAACACAAGTCTCAATTAACTTATCTCAACAACGGCCAAAGCAGTTCGCAGAAACGATAAGAAATGACCCAAACAAAATCAGGAGCAGCCTACTGACAGGTTCAAGTTTATCCAAAGGAAGACATTTAAGCATGAATCGGTCCTGTCATATTTCCAGTTAAGATATAAAAGATGTACTGCCAGATGTTACATTTCAATGTACCGAAACTTCTTTTTTTTTATGTTTTAGGATAAAACAGTTGGGAAGATTCAATCAAGCCTAATGTGTAGCTTAATGACTTAAAAAAACAACTTTTGGACTTAGACACCAACCAGCTATCTATAAATCTATAAACAACTATTATTCAGCAAAATGGAGCCATGTAAATTTATATATAGGAACAAAAAATGGAGGTTTGGACAATAACTTTCCAGCTAAATGAGTTGTGGTGCATCAGTCAAAAAAAAAAAAAAAAAAGCATGACTATCATCTGTTCTTGTAAGAGATCTCAGGTTTGTTTTGAACTTTCTCCGGCTCACCTTCACAGAGTTGAGATAAAGTTTTACCTCAAATTTAAGAGATGCTCTTTTTGGAGGTAAATAATGACAAAACAGGCGGTGAATTGTGAGGGGGAAGTCTTGTGTATGTAACTGGCGCGATTCACTTTTAATCCCAGAATTTTGTGCTCTGAAATGGAAACTCCCATAAATAAAAATGCAACAGGATCAGGCGCTAAAGTAACCTGTCAGCGTCTCTGAGGCAATAACTTACCACTGAACCTAAACAGTAAATACTGACAGTCACAATTTTGCCAAAACATGGTTTGTTCCAGGTGAAAAGAAACCCAAAACTGGGCCCTTTTTGAATAGTTTGGATCCTTTTCCCCTCGCTTTGTCTTTTTATTTTTTTTTAATAGATCTGTAATGACATAATATTAAGATCTTGGACCATGCAGCATCTTTTACGAGATTCAAAAGCACTGTTGATCTTCTCTCAGAAAATATCTCCACATGTTCTCTCTTCCAGCTCGTTCAATACTTTATTACCTTTATTTTCATCCTTGAAGAACCTTCGGCATCATATTTTAACACAAGATTAACCAAACTTTTCTATGTGCATAATAATGATTGATTTGCTTTTTTTTTCTATCTTGGCAGCATGAAGACCTTCACTGACATACAAAGTAAACTTTTGGGGGTTGGACTGGAGATGTTGGAATAAAACACAAGATCATTAGACGCAAGTTTGAGTCCCGTAACTTAAATTCAAGTCTTTTGCAGTGATTTTAATTTGAGATTACACTTTTTATTTTCACGTTTTCTGCTGCTGTTTGATCAGGTCTAAGCCCCAAAAACCTTTTTGACAGCTTAACCCAAGGGAAACCAGCTTCTACTCCATTTTTATTGGTTGCTATAGTGACAAGTCCCACAACAGTTACATCACCAGCAGAGAACTTTGAGCAGCGGTTTAATGTCTGCATGCACAACGTATGCATGTTATATTCATAACGGTCAAAATGTTGAGGGAAGAAAGATTTGATAGTTTTAACTCTTTATGAAAATTAGTTTTTGAATCATTTTTATACACACACACACAAATGTCTGTGCTTGCTGTATCCATCATGTAAACACTTTTATTTTCATATACCCTTTGAACAACAGGAAGCTCTATGAGGAGCACATTTCCATCAGTACAGAGCATACCAAACCAAACCCAAAAGGAAGGAGATGGGATATAAGCGATGACGAATACAGGAGCATCCAAGAGCCATTTTAGGCCTGTTTAGTGGCACTCTTCATTGGTACTGTGCTGTAGAAATCAGAGTTGTATCTAAAGGAAAGAAGACTAATAAGTATGAGGATGACTGGTCAGGCTACTTGACTCAGGAGAACCATATAAACCATGGTCATCGCCGCTGGTTTGTCAACCAGCAGTGGAGTCACTGATGCCACACATGCTGTGCAGTTATTCAGTGTTTATGTGTATTTGCCATATATACATAATATATATTTTGTCACAGGCTCCAAAGCCTTTAATTCTTTGCAAAATGTGGCATCTAGTACAACAATGTCAATGAAATGCTGTAATTATCCTTCCCAGTAAGTATTCAACTTACCTTGTTAAATTGGAGACAAAAGGTGAACACGGTGTTCTGCTCAAGATTGCGATGACTGGAAAAACTCATTCAGGCAGTAAACTTCACTTTATTCCAGCACACCCTCCAAGTTTATTGGTGTATTTTAAAGGGGTGCAGTTGGCATCCACCTCTTTGTGCCAGCTGATGCCACTCATCCATGAAGCTTGTTGCTGCTTAAAAACTCCACCTCCACTCCAGCATCCACCTGTCAGCTCTGAGTCTAAAGATCAGTTAATACTGATTAGTTGGCATGTCATACAAAGCTGATCATATCTGTAGTTTTGTTGTTATTTAATCACCAGCACACAAATTGATTTAGCTGTGCAGTGATTCAGCTGAAGAAGCCTAGAGCAGCACAGCTCGTACATGTGTTAACATGTTTAAGTTCATCTCGTCCACTGCATATGGTGGCCAACCGGAGCGGTTTGTTTTCCTCTCAGTTGCCTCCTCTTGTCCCTCCAGCGAGGTAAAACTCATGTGTTGGACTTTGTTTGGCCTCTTTGTGGCAGCAAATTGCACGACAAGCCTCCCACGCAGTCCAGCGATAAGCTGCATATCAGCACCTGTGACTGCTCATAACTCAGTGTTTTGATAGCAGGAAGATAGATATGCAGTTATATGGTTCTGATGGCATGAGAAGTAAAATATTCAATCAAATGGGTAAAATAGGCCAAAATAATAATATTTTCTCAGCAGACACGCTTGTTCCACCAAAAATGGAAAGGACAATGAGTTTTTATCAGATAAACTGGAGATGACTCATAGTATGTGGGTGAAAGTAGGCCATTCAAGGTATGAGGCGTTCAGGTATTTGGGAGTTTAGCCTCTAGTCATAATCTTACCTTTGTGTTTGCACATTGTGGAACACAAGGTGTGGTTATTATATAATGAGACTGATGCAGGGTTTCTATTTTGATGAAGAAAAGTTGACAGTTGTCAAGATGAATAGGCTTATTTTCCTTTTTTTCCAGTAAAACTGATATTTTTCACTAAACATGGACAGTTATGTGGCTCTCATTATTTTAACTTTGGTTCTGCACTTTCAGCATTAAAAACAATGACTGTAAAGTTGTTGAAAATGTTGACTTTCATTGTTAAAAGTGTTTAACAGGAGAGTTTATATTAAATATACAGAAACAACTTGGAGTTTATATTGAATATATTGAAATACTGTGTGCTAATTATCAGTTTCAGCTTCATTTCAAGCAACATTTTCGAACTTTCAGGACGTGTCATGCAGCTCCTACAGTCACCCATCGCCATTATCAAAAACCAGCCAATGTGGCGCTCAACTCAGCGCATTGGGTTTATATCGGGTTTATATCGGGTTTATGCCTCCTTGCCAAACACCAGCAATGGTGACGCAAGTTCGCAGAAATACTGTGGACATAATGTCAGAGGTGACTCAAGTAATGATGGAAGAAGAAAAAAAAAGAGAGATTTACACCTAACAAGAGTAAATCTGAAGCAGTTTTGTAAGCAATTATGTAATTACATAATAAAAAAAATCATCATGAAATGACCTATGAATTCAACAGCCTACACACCCATTTACACACAAGCATAGTTCAGGGAAATGTCCACTTTGACAGGCTTTCTTTCTGTATTTTCATATGTGTGTATATATATA
>JAOWBL010003194.1:0-12602 GCA_028564865.1 Zenarchopterus dispar | reverse complement strand
TTCCTTCCTTCCTTCCTTCCTTCCTTCCTTCCTTCCTTCCTTCCTTCCTTCCTTCCTTCCTTCCTTCCTTCCTTCCCAGGAACTTGGCTCATGAAGGGAGCAGAACTCCTGGAGGGTCCTGACTGGTGACCAACATGGCGGTGAAAGCTGACCTGTGTGGATCTACCCCACTGAAGAGCCACTGTACAACTTCTGGAAAATCTCAATGATGGATGTGAGAGGAAGGAGAACATTGTGACCATCTAGAAATGACAGTGATGCACATGTAAGCAACATAAGCACCAGAACTGAGCCACGGGGCAATGAAATCAGCTATTTCCTGGTCAAAAATCAGGGCTTCATCCCTTGTTCCATTGTGCTCTCGGGAATGACGTAAAGCAGGATCTGGGAGCGGGATGCTTACCAGGGGTCACTCTGACATAAAGCACGTACCAAAACATCACTGCTGAGCGCACATACCCGTCAACTGTAACAGTGTTTCTTGACATCAGCAGGATGGTGCAACCCACACTTCAGAAAAGCAAAGCATTTGATCAAGTGTCTGTGGGATGTGGAGGAAAAACAACAGTGGTCTGTGGAAGATCCACACAGAAACTCACAGTAAGTAACATCTTTATGCTTCAGATCACAAAACATCTGCAGAGTCCAAATGAAGTCCATCCACTGATGAATCAGAGCTGTTTGCCTGCCCCAAAGAAAAAAGTTTTACTCTTCACACGGTTGCACTTTCCATGAAAAACTTTGTGCACTTATGCACTTGAGGGAATAATGCGTGGGTTTAGAACTCGGAAAGTTAAAGAGTTAAAAAAAAGAAATATTTTTTCATTATTTTGTGTTTTGTTTAGGTCACAAGTTTAATTAAGGGGATAGACTTGGAACGGAGTCAGAAAAAAGGTCAGGAGCAGATTTATGTTCAGAGGGACCAAAAAAAAGAAAAGAACTTTCTGGATGAAAGTTTCCAATCAAAGCTGATGAACTCTGAGCTGAATTAAGTGCATCAAGGGTTTAACTGGCTGAATGAATTTTTCCCACACAGATACTGACATGGCTGTGTCGGTCGGGTTTTAGGTCCGTCAGCTGTGTTCTGCCCTGGAAAAGACAGAGGTCAAACTGGACGAAGATGGTGGGGAAAAGTTACGAACTAAAATCATGAACTTTGACCAGTGCAGCTGTGCTTTTCCCCCAATCTTTTTCATTCTTTATACTTTTGAGCTATTGAAGCTTAAAACCCCAGCTCAAGCAAACTTTCGCTCAGTGTTCGATGTTCCCACCCCACCCATTTCTGGAGCATTGTCAGGACACCTGTCTGATTCTTCCCTCCGTGTGGGCTGAGCTTCATGCAGACGGGTACCTGAGTACTACCATGAATGAGCCATTACTTCGCCACAGACCTTGATCTGCTCCATTTTTCTTTGCATTTTGTTCATTAAGTAACAGTTTCACTGCTTTCAAGTTTCAAATTGGGAATTTACATGCTTCCAGTGATCACATCCATCAAGCCTTGACATACTGAAATGTTTATTTAAAGGAAACTGAAATCAAAATTTAAAAAAGAAAAAAAAATCACTTTGTTCTGCTGTTTTTGCTCCGATTTACAGGGAAAGTTTGTTGTTTAGCTCTCTGGCTGACTTTGGTTGAGTTGCAGGCATTCAAGCAGAAAATGTGCCAGAAATTCACTGCAAACACACGTTTCAGAATAAACCGCAGACAGACACAGTCAGTGATTGGCTGGTGAACATAATAAAAGAACCCAGTGATGGAGGGGTAATGTGTCCATGGCGTACCTCCACACAGGTGGGATGACCTCCAGCAGAGCCCTGGGACCCTGAACGGGAACAGATGATGGATGGATGAAGCATTTCACGTTTCATTGAGATTTCATCAAAGCCAATGTTCGATCTAAAACAGAGTAAATATTTGACTTAGAATTACCAGGTGGACAAATGTACACGACCCTCGATGACATTTACTACTGCTTCTATCAGCATCAACAAAGCCAAATAAAAATCAATTCTAAGTTTCAAATGAAACTTTTTCAGTTGTGAGAAGAGGTACATTTGCCCAGAAAAAGACATGTTTTCCATATTTTACCAATAATTTCTGTAATTCTGCAGCTCAGGACAAGATGAACTACTTTACTTTTGGATGCTGGAGGAATTATTGTGCTCATGTTTTCTCCAGCAGTTAAAAAAGAAGAAGAAAAAACTTTGTTATTTGCACATTTGGGCCACATATCAGTCTCTCTGTGTTTGTTGTAACCTGTCAGATGACTTTACCTGAGCCATGAGTGTCAAAAGTAGCCCAGATTAACCCAAACGTGTCTCGGCTGATCACAGTCCATCCATCTGCTCCGCCGTGTCCTCCAGCTGCCTGTTGTTGTACCGCAGTTCTCTTAAATGTGCTAATTAAGAAACGCAATTAAATATTTTAAAACAACACTGTCTTTTTAAGCACAGCAACAACAATGTCAGCACTGTTAAACATTTTAAATGTGACCAGTGTTGTGGAGTTATTGTCAGAACCAAACAGGTAAAGTTTCACGGTTCTGGCATATTTTACCAATAAATCCTAAAATCCAACAGCTCAGGAAGATAATGAGATCCACTAGTCACACTTTAGATGTTGATGGAAGTTACTACGACCAGGTTTTCTCAACGGGTTAAGAAAAAAAAGGGGAAAAAAAGAAACAAAAGACAAAATGATGTTTGCATATGTCTGCAGTTGCAAACTATGACTTCTCCAGCTTGCCATCTGTGCTTATTTTGATACTATTCGGGCACTAATGAACGACCATCTGTCCAAGAACAGAACATATTTGTTCATTAATCACTCAGCTAAATTAAAGCACAGAAACTTTCCGGCAAAGAAAACCGTTTCATGCATATAAAATAGAGTAATTACTCAGGTGTGATTATTACATACAGATACAAGTCAGATGTAGGAAGGGCGGGGGAGGGGGGTGTTGGCAGTAATTTGCTCAGTTGAGATCAGATGACTGAGAAAACCAGTGATTGTGATTATTTTCGAAGCGAAGTGCAGGAGCCAGTTTCCAGCTCACTTTGGCTTTGCGCTGGACTCAAAGCACACTGGCAAAGACCCGCTGGAGCCCCTAAACATCCATCCATCCATCTTCTACGCCCGCTGAATCCATCTACTGGGTCACAAGGTCTGCTGGAGCCAGTCCCAGCCCATTACAGGTGAGAGGGAGGGGTACTCCCTCTCACCTGGGCCATGTACATAGACAAACAACCGTGCACACGCACACTCCACACAGAAAGACTCCTGCCGGGCCGGGAGTCGAACCAGGTGAGGCAACAGCGCTAACCACTAATCCATCTACTGCCCCTCCCCTAAACGCAGGATTTAAAAAAAAAGACTTTCGGGGTCTTTAACCTCCAACCAGAGAAAGACTGGACGTTCCAGCTGTTGAACTGCATCATGGTGTGAATGTGCTTGGACACGAGTACATTTGTGCTTTTCATTTGCACTTTTCTGTTCACTGAGATGAAGAAATAAAATAAGCAGGTCAAGAAAGTGAACAAATGAGAAAGAAGTTTGTCCACAGTTTGTGCCCAGGAAAAGTTCTGTGATGCTGTACCTGATTGTGATGTTGGTCCTGAGAGAGCCGGACTCATCTTTGTAAGTGATCAGTTACTGGACCATCCACCCACTTCTCCTCACTCAGACTCAGAGCGACTGCATCCTTTCACTTTAGAACAAGGTATTCTGAAATTCAAGCCCTGCTCTCAGAAATTTGCTTTATTCTCTCAGTGTTTTCACTTTTCCTGTGACCAAAACGAAATCGTATGAGGCCAGTCAGACTGTGATTATATCTCAAGTCTTATTTGAGCAAAGTGAAGTATCTCAGTCGCAGGAATCTCAATGCTGGTTTCCACCTCGGTTCTGAGTCTCAAACCTTCAGCAGGTTTCTTTTGAAGTGTTAGACGTGCGTTCTCACAGAAGGAATAGTTGATAAAGTTTGCTTTTAGAGTGCATCAGAGCAGCGTAGCGAGTCTGCACCTTCTCGTCTGTACCTGCGCATTTTTATATTGATAAGAGCTGCTGGAGCCATGCTTGAGAAATCTAAAACAAATATGTCTCTCAACAGTTTGTTTACCACTCCAAAAAAAAAAAAAATCATTTTGAAGCACTGGAGACGAATGAATGAATAATACTCACGGCTCAGCTGCTTGCACCCCCCTTGTGTCCCTCGGAGACTAACAGTAATCACAAAATTAGCTGTGGATGATATCAATTTATGATCATATCTGACATATTTCATGTGGAAACTTCCGTCTTCTTTTGTGAGGCTCTGCACAAGCCGAACCCCAAGACACTTTGGTCATTTGCATTTAGAATACATGCTGAAGATAAAGAAATATAGTCTCAGCAGAGAGAGCCGGGACAAATGCAAGAGGATCAGGTTCCACTGGTGAATCGGATCTGGGAGACAGTAAAAAACTGGAAGACATCTCATTAGAAGTTTTGAACACGCCGATATTGTTGTTCTGGATGTCTGAGCTTGTGCTGCCTCGGGGATTAAAATAAACCACCACCGGTCACCAGTAGTCTTCTTCTTCTTCTTTTTTTTAAACATTTTTTATCTCTCCATGGAAATGACAGTTTGTGAACTTTCTGTCTTGTGGCTATCATTTAACATGGCACCCTAACACGTTCACTCGTTTGGTTCATGAAATACTGCCATGAAAAGAAGCTCTCCAGGACCTAAAAACTCCAAATCCTGCGAGTGAGCGAAGTTGATGTTCTGCCATAACTGTGGAGCCGAGGTGGGCTGTTGATATAGTGCATCTTCAGAGATATGACAAACACATTCATCAACTTCTCCACAACACCTCCGCTCCATGCTGCTCCTCCTCCAGGGAGGGTGGGAATAACTTTGTTGCTACTTCTAAAGTAGATGGAATCAGCTCCACCGGCTATATTACAGAAGATGAATGAAGAAGGATTTATTGATATGAGTCAACTTCAACTACTCTTCTCTGTCAATTGATTATGAAAACTGTCAAAATGCCAAAAGAGTGTTTTGTCTTATCTGTGGGTCAGGATAAATAAAAAACAGATGTGTAGGTGTAATATAATAACTCATTCCTTCTGAGAGGCTGAAAAATTGATGTAATATTTTAAAGATCCATTTCAAAGATTATATAAAAACTGCAAATGTAATTTTAAAATAAAGTTAACATCAAAAGGCACGAATCAATGAGATCAGGTGGGATTGCAGGTATCTGTGGAATTCTATCAGTGAAAAGTGAAAATCTAAAGATTGAAAGAGGAAATGAGTTTGAGGAACAAAGACGTCTACGGCAACCCTGACATCCAATTATCCATTTTTATTCTAAAGGAGAATTTAACCAAATCATGTGAACTGCCTCTGTAAAAAGCACAAAAACATTTTCTTAAAAATGCTAGAAGTATAAAGTGCCAGTGAATCATTAAGCACCTGTTTCAGTGTCTTTCACTCCTGCCTGACATCTGGAATCCTCCCACCGGGCTCCAAACTGCCACCGTTTAGTTGTTTTGCGACTGTTTTGGGGAGAACGTTTGGGAGCGCAGGAAACAAAAGTGCCGCTGTGGCTTTGTGACTTTCACATGTACCAAATGTTCCTGTTTTTTTTTCATCTTTTTTCTGAATCATCACGAAACCCCAGGAAAGCACGGGAATTGAAGCATGTGTGTGCTTGACTGCTGCAGAAAGTTGAGCACTAGCACAAAGTTTCTGGTCGTCATGGCAACAATAGTGGAGCTAATTCTGCATGATTTGTCACACACCTGTTCTCGGTCTAAAAAACTACAAAGTTAGATCGATGCTGATAGATAAATTTAGTTTTCTTGCTGTCAAATTTAAAGCCAGCGTTGCTTTGAGCTGCAATATCACCGATGACCACTGGGCGATGAGATTTTCTTATACTCTTACAACAGATTCAACATATCTTTATATGCAAAAGTCACACAGCTGCAGCAGCACAAAAAAAAAAAAAAAAAAAAAAGGTGGGAGTGTGGGAGAAATAGCACAGTGAAGGGTGAAATCCCAATGTAAATATTTAATGACTGTTATAATATTGCAGTATATTATAGTACAGGTTTATTATACATAAGATTCACTTTTCATTTAGTTGCAATCCTGCTGGAGAGAAAAACTTTGGAAGTATGAAAATAAAGTATAAAAACTAAATTCAGGCTAGTAACTTGAACAGACTTGTGGTTGTCACTCACATTAACGACATTTTTCCCAAAGCCAGGTTCGGTGGGAATGCGACCAATCACATGGGGGAACCATTGAGGAAAAACCTTTTGCTTTCCTAAAAACAGAGCAGGCTTCAGAAATATTTTGTCATTCATTCATGAAATTCTGTGGACTTTTTCTTTGAAGGGTCTTATGGGTTTGTGGCTAGGAAATAGCTCCTAGGCTTCATATGTTCTTTAGGTGATAAAAGGCTGACTTCACTACTGTCTTAATGAGGCTGTTAAAATCCAGGTCCGAGTCCAGAACCACTCCCAGATTTCTGGCTTTTGGTTTTTAGCGTCACTGCTTAAAGCTGAGTGCTGACTTTTAGTCTTTCTTCCTCTGCTCCAAAAACTATTATTTTTGTTTTGTCTTCATTTAACAAAAGGAAATTCTGGCACATCCACTCTTTTATTTGATCAATTCATTTGAATTGGACTATAGTCTCTTGGTGAGATGGTTATATTGATTAGTGTGTCATCTGCATAGTTATGGTATTGTTCTTTTGCATAATTTGAGTGAGTGGGCTCAGATAGATGTTAAACAACAGAGGCCCCAGAATTGAACCTTGAGGAGCTCCACATGTTACTTTTGTTGACCCTGATTTGTAGTTACCCAAAGACACAAAACAGTTCTTGTTTTTTAGACTCCAGACAGGTAACTGCCAGAAAGTCCCACTCAGTTCTTCAACCGACCTCTCAGAATGTTATGGATTACCGTGTCAAATGCCACACTGAGATCACTAAAATGACCAGATTGGTTAGTTTACCATTGCAGATTGTGTTGTCAGGTGATGCTAAGTGAAATAGTTTTGTTTTCAAAGATCTACCATATCATTTAGAAAGTGCAGGAAAAAGAGGCAATTACTGAAAATGAAGCATGTTTCCTTTTAAAAACAGTCTTTCAAAACTCATTTATAGAAGAAAATGAAATAATTTATCTGGGGTCTAACAATTTTCATTTTCCACTGAGAATAATAATCAGAAAAGATTTCTAGCAGATGCTGAGGATGTGTACACATCTATATAAAGCCAGATGTTGATGGCTGTTTTTAGGCAAATGCAGTTAGATGAATCCACCTGACGGCTGCTGAGTAACAGCTTTTAAAAGCAGCTGATGTGCATACCTGCAGTCTGCTTTAATCTGTTCAAACGCAGAGCAATCCGACGGCAAATCTCTCACGCCTGACTTGCTGCTGCAGTCGAAGATAATGAGCTTGATGCCACTCGCCTGTTAATGCCAGAGACGATATAGTTGACCGTCTGTAGTCACACTTATTGAAGCAGGTCACTGATGACTGGTGATGGAATGTCACCTGATATATATTTTTAATGTGAAAATCATTAAAAGTAATTGAAGTGGTGGACCTAAACCAACTAACTTTGCACCCTGATTCCTGCAGTTCTAACTCTATAGTGGCTAAAAAAAACACTACCAAAGGATGGAGAGAAGGACCGGGCTTTTAAAGCTGCAGAGCTGATTGTATAACAGTGGACAGGTGTGTCTCCCACTCAGCCTGGCTCTCCACCCACACAAGCAATCACAGAGGGCAAACAGGGAAGCTCACGAGAAACACAGGGAGGGGGGTAAAAACAAAGGACAAGCGAAGGAAAGGAGGAGGAGGAGATAGCGTCACTCAGACAGTTCAATTTAAGTTCAAAATCTGGTTTTTGTTTGTTTAACTTTTCATTTTCTCCACCATGTGTCAGAGGAAATGTGACACATTTGACTTGATTGCAGTGAACTGAAAACTTTACTCAGTTTTACCAGCTTTGCAAATCAAGATGTCGGCACACCAACTGCACAATAAGCTCGAAGACAATTGGGTAAAACTTTTTTAGAAACAATTTATTAAAGTAAAGCAAACTCTGGGAGAATTTTTTCACACAAAAGTGCAAAAAAAAAAAAAAATCACAATTCTCTCAGTGATCGGTGTAGTTTGTTAACTGTATAATGATTTGTGGTTATTTTGAGCTCTGAGTCAGTCAGAAAGAAAACTGATGAACAGAGAAACAGTCATTTCAATGATCATGATCATCAGCAGGATGTCGTTTTAGTTTCCCTCTATATATCAGAACAACACAAACACTGTTTCACAATAACGCACAAGCAGCAATAATTTATTAACCAGAATCAGAAAGCAGTAAGACTTCTTTTTTTCAGCACTTTTTATCGCTCTACACATCCATCCATGAACTATCACGATCCAAGATCCATCATTCTCTCCAGCATTTCCTGGGTCTGCTTCAGGGCCTCTTCCCAGTGGGACATGTCCAAGCTTACATCCGCTGACTCCTGATGTGGACGAGCAGTTCCTCCCCGATGGGAGAACGTCTCAGCCTCTCTCTAAGAGAGAGAGTTCACCCACACCGTGGAAGAAACTCACGTCAGCCGCTCTGGTCTTAGCCCCACACCTGAACAAGAAGTACCTTCAAGGAGTATTTAAACGCGTCCACTTGAGGCAGCACCTCACTTTCAACCCGAAAGGAGCATTCCACCCATTTTGCTGATTCTGATTCTGAGGGATCGTGGCTCCATGACAACAGCAGGATCAGACTAGAAAATGCTGCATTTCCTTTGAAAATCCAGAGCTGAATGCTAAGATGCTAAATGAGAGCTGAACTTTGCTGAAAAAGCAGTTGAGCTGCTAAAAATGACAGAACTTGCTGAAGTCGGGTAAAGATGTGAAGAAAATGGTCAAATGTAGCTCAGATGTTTGAAAAGTCTTCATGTGAAAGCAGACGACAAAGTTGGAGATAGGAGGAAGCACTGAGAAGAGGAATGTCTGCAAAAGATATGAAGAAAATGGTCAAATGTTGAAATTCATCCGAATGAAGATTAGGAGGAAGAAGAGAAAGAAGAAGGGGGAAGAAAGACTAGGAGAAGAGGAAGAAGGATGGAGCTTTTGTCTGTTTCCGTATAAAAAGCTCGAGGGGAGCGAGTTTGGGGGGATTTCTTCTCCATTGGCTGAAGGAGACCCCACAGCTAACTGAGGATCTGTTCACGCCTACTTTACGGGAATAAAACTTTTTCACAGTTGTGTCTTCCATACGTCCACTCATCATCGAGAGACGAGCAGAGTGGAACGCCAGACCTGTTCTCTTCAGCAGCGAGTGCTACAGTAGCCTCATTTTTCTCTTTAAAATGATGCCTTTTAGCTGCTTCAGGCGAGTGTTGATCAAAGTGATTCAAAAAAAAAAGTATCAGCTGATGCTTCTTACAATGAAATAACGCAATCCGTCTGTGCTCGTGCGTGAAGGCATGGCGCGTCTTTGAGAATGAATTCAGACCTGTCGTTCTTTAGCTCCTCATAGCTACGCCAGCATACACAGCTGGAGTCTTAAATCTGTCTTTTTACAAACATTAAATCCAAAAGATATGTAGAAAAACAACAGGGGTTAGAGAGCGTGAAATGAGCAGTTTAGCCTAAATAATTCAACTGTGCTGGACTTTAAAAGGCAGAGCTTGAACAACATCATCTAAACAATGGCTTTACCCTCCAGGAGACATGTTACACACACACACACACACACACAAAATCATTATGAGTGTCTAGGAAACAGTACAGGTTTCTATTTGAAGCTTTGATGAAAAAAGTTAAAAATGAAGGAAATCCTGTTAGTTTAAGGGACCTCTGGATATGAAAGAAGCTGGTGTCTTTTCTTTATTTTATTTTATTTTTCTTATTAAATTCATACAGTGCGCAACAAATCCCCAAAGGGAAGTTATATGATTTACTCAGGGGATTTGAATGTATTTTTTAAGGACATGTGACTTCAACTCTCCCACTTGTGTGTGTGTGAGAGAGAGAGAGAGAGAGAGAGAGAGAGAGAGAGAGAGAGAGAGAGAGCAAACTCAACACATGGTTATGGTAAGTGATGTAATAAAAGTGTCATCTCTCTTTTTTTAATCAGCTTTTTTTAACCCATAACCCTGAGAGCGCTTCCCTTGAAAGAATAAATCCAATCACTTTTTACGGCCCCCACACCAAGGTCTTGGCAGACCTTGGCACAGATCAATCTCTGAGACCTGAGAGGTAAAAAGTTGATCTGAAAGTGGAGCCCGTTCATCTATAACCCAGCATGCTCGGCTGGGCCAACAGATATAAAAGTTAACACCCCCAGTCGGCCCCTGGGGGCCTCCAGGGGCCCATTGTCTTCCATCTTTTTATGAATCATAAACACCATCAAAATTCCTCTGAAAAATATAAAGTTAACACAGCAGTGTAAGTTCTTTATTATTAACATTTAGCTACTGCATATGTCCGGAACATCATTTAAAAGTTTGGGGAAACTTCCACATTTACTTTTGAAATGTGAGTATCTAAACATTTAACTAGTAAGATAATATAATCATAGATAGAGATAACACAAAATAATATTCTCAACCGCTCAGTGCTGTTTACACTCAAAAGTATACAACAGCCTCTTTTTTTATCATCAACACTCCTCCAAGAAAACTTTATTTAAAAAAAAGATATGCATGCATGTTGACAAATAAATAGCATTAAAGTTGTTAAATGTCAAATAAGGCATAAGGACAGAAATCGGAAAAGCCTGAAAAAATGGAAAAAGAAACTAAAAAGATTCCAGTTGGTCCAGCAACGCTGTAAACTCAGTCAGCACCTGTCCAGTTACATGCTTGTACACAACAATCTCCAAGATGAATCCCATACACACACGTTCCTGGAGATTTATGTCCTCTACATATGGGTGAGTGGGAGTGAAGCCACTGCCCACTCGAATGCTCAAAAAAACAACTACATCATGCTGCTAACTCAGGCTCACAACCCCCAGCCTCTCCAGTTTCATCTTAATTTAGTAAAAAAAAGAGGATGCTCATGTTAACTTGTGATGGATTCAGGACCTAAATCTGGAAAAACATATAAAGACAATAACAAAGTAAACTCACCATCACCTTAAGAATATATAAAGGATAAAAGATCCGATGTCTCAGCAGGACCTGGAAAAACTAGTTCATGCGTTCATCTTTAGTAGGCTTGAGTATTGTAACAGCATCTTTACAGGTTTACCTAAACAATCAGTTAGACACTGCAGCTCCCTCTGCTGCTGTGGTCCTTGCTAAGACCAAGAAAGTGGACCTCATCAGTCCAGCTCGGAGGTCTTTACACTGGCTGCCTGTCCATCAGAGGACAGACTTTAAAGTTCTGACGCTGGCCTATAAAGCTCTGAATGGTCCAGGAGCGACCTCCTGACCCAGTATGAATGTTCCAGACCCCTCAGATTATCTGGATTCTTTTTTTTTGTTTGTTTTTGGTCAGTTCCCAGAGACAGAACCAGACATGGAGAAGCTGCTTTCAGCTTCTATTCTCCACATGTCTGGAGCCAACTCCCAGAACACCTCAGCTCAGCTAAAACACTGGGTTTATTTAAATCCAGCTTCTCAGCTTCATTTGAATGAAGTTTCAGATCTGGACTGTTACTTTTAAGCTTAAGTTGCAAAACTTTATCATATTTCAACTACTATTTTGATCTATTGAACATGCACTTAGTCATTTTTCCCTGCCTGCAGGAATGTGGATCTGATTTGTGAGGATCTCTGAAGCTGGGTGAACTGTACGTGCACAAAAACCAGACTGCTTACTTGACCACCTTGCATATGAAGGTAAAGTGCACCTTCACAAGAACAGTTCCAACTTGGCCTTTATATTGAAACTACTGCATTGTGAGATTAATCAATCATTAATAATAATCCTGTTTTGAAAGGGTCAGTCAAGTAAAAGCATTAGAAGTAGTCAGAAGTTTGGACACCGCTACACACATGAGCAGATGTGGACACAGCCAGAAATTTGGCCAAATAGTTTTATATTTATTTATTCGGGTCAAGGCATTTAGGTTTTTGTGGTCTGAGTCGCTCAGGAGTCTTTTGGCAAACTCCTGCTGGTCTGTCATGTGCTTTTTAGTAAGACGGGACTTTTGTCTGACTGCTCAACCGTAAAGGTGGAGTGCTTCTGTGCCAGTTCTCACACTTCTTCAAAAGACATCTCATGCACTGGCTTCTTGATTACACATGTCTGCCAAAGGCCATTCATCACTGATTGCTCAGTTTGACTGAGCAGACAGCTCGGGAAGTCTGTTGTTGATGCCAGACTTGTTCAAAATAAGAATGAGGAAGCTGCTGTGCCCTTGAACACTTGAAATGCTGCAGAAATGTTCTGGCATCTTTCCTCAGATCTGAGCTATGAAACAATATTCTCTCATGACCTCGTGGCTCTTTCATACGCCATCAACTGTGAGACTAACAAGTGGAAAAGTAACCAGATCTATCCATCTATCTATCTATCTATCTATCTATCTATCTATCTATCTATCTATCTATCTATCTATCTATCTATCTA
>JAOWBL010003192.1:0-12603 GCA_028564865.1 Zenarchopterus dispar | reverse complement strand
CCGTTTGCTATGAAGACTGTCGCTGGCCTTCACCACAGACAGTGACTGGGACGTTACCACGTTTGCTGAAGCGATGCCACGGTGCTCCAGTTCGTGCTGGTGAAACGATATTTCCCTTTTCCACTAGAGGGCAATGACTATCTTCAGATCTTGTACGTTTCTCTGACATGACTTTCAATTTACTATTTTCAGTGAGAGCAAATTATAATTTTGAGATACATCTTAATAAAAACACATAAAACCTTTTTTTTATTCAGTGCATGTTAATATAAACATTAGCACAAGGAGCACTTGAAAAGACTGAATCGATAAATGTCAATGCGCATTTAATACATTCTGATTTGGCCTATCTACAAAACGTAGGACTAACAACTAGAAATAACTATTATCTTTTTGAAATGAAGAAGACCGAAGAAGACTGTCTTTAAGAGGCAACTGATCTGACCTTCTGTCAATTTGAGTTTTTGAACGAGTAACTCAGAAATGCCTTGGAAGGCTATCGACCCGAATGTCAGATGCTAGCATCTGAATTTTACTGATAATGACAGTTAGTCAATGTACAATGAGTAAAGTCTCCCTAAGAGGATGGTGGATTTTGCTGCATCTGTATGCTTTTTATTTTTTCTGCTGTGGATTTATTTCTCTACTTCTCTGCTCTGCAGTCTCATAGACCATGGACTTTATCCCTCTCACATAACAAACTGTTCCTGAACTGACTCACAACATTACATTTCCTCTGTTACTTTTCAATATCATGCTACAATTGATTTGCATAATGAGCATCTGGCTCGAAACATCTCAAACACAGGGCCTTTTGTAATTAATCAGTGATTAATCACAGCATGCTGGCTGTTTCAGGGGAAGAAACTTGGCCCCTGTTTATACCTGGCGTTACAATCCATCCTGAGTTATCCCATCACAAGTGGATAGTAGGGGCAGTTCACACCTGGTGTTTATGTGGGTCTCCACATGTGTCTCAAAGGACAACTTGTGACTAGATGTCCCTCCCTGAGTCTTTATGCAAAGAAACAAACTTCACTGTATTTTTTCTTTGTTTTTACCTGCAGGAGGCAGCAATGCAGCAAACTGCAGCTAGTCACAAGGAAAAAGGAGAACACCCTTCCTGTTTGTGATTTTTTTTCCAGCTTTAGGTAATAGATTAACATTGCTATGGCATCAATGGAAATGAGAAATTATCCAAAAACAGAACATCACCAAAAGACTAGGGGATCGAAATGCAGATGTGATGTACTGAAAGACTTAAAGAAGAAGAACTCAGGTATGTAAATCAAAACAACACAGATGAGTCCACAATGTTGTGTTTGTCCCATCTACAGAAAAGATACCATTTCCATAGGCAGCCCTTTGATGTGGCTGAGCATGCATTGTGTTCATTAAGCTAGCTAGGAGAATGTGGCATCATTTGACCCAAACCAGCTCTGACTATAGTTTAAGAGATCGGAGTAATGTGGCCTCAAATGTGTCCAGAATGTGTTTACACCTGTACTTAAGGCTGTCCATTTGTGATCTAATCACTGAGGATGGATTTTAATACCAGGTGTAATTGAGGCCCTTAAGAGGTAGTCATAGAAGGACATATGTATTAGTGTAACAACTGTGTCATATCTAAGTTGTAAACAACAAGAAGGAGCCGTGTCAACTGACAACAACACACAACCTTAATGCTCAGTCTTTGGATTTGTCTACCTGAGTTCATCTACTTCTTTTAATTTCCAACATATCACACTTCTGTCTTGAGTTTTGTTACCTTCAAAGTTTAAGCACTTTCTCTCATTGCTATTATTGTTCTATATGTACAATTCATCTGCTGAAGGAAGATGGAAAAACAAAAATCTGAGATGCAAGAAAGGAGTTTTTCTTTTTTCTGGCGACAAGGTGAAGTTTATTGCATTGCTGTTCCCTCTCCACAGGTAAAAAGCAACAACAAAACAAAACAAACGAACAAAAACACATTTGGTCTTTACAGGCAGAAATCGTGTACTTGTTTATTTACATGTAGGGTGGGGAGTGGGATCCGATCACAAGCTGTCAATCAATACACATGTGCAGGCATGTTAAGATCTGCTGTGCAGAGATATGCTTTGAGCTGTCCACTTAAATTGGATCACTCGGGATGGATTTCAAAACCGATGTAAACACGAGTTTAACTAGCTTCTAGTTTAACCTGAGTGTTTCAGACATACAACACAGGGACAATAGGTAGTCAATAAATCTTCAGTATTTGTACTAGACCTAAAACTGAAATTGTGTAAATGCCTGTAAACTGTAAATGAGCATAATGTGGCTCTTTAGCTTTCAAGGACTTTGAAGAGTTTGAGGAGCAACTTCATCAACTGAAGGCTTCTGGGGAGAAAAACATGAAATGTATTTCATGTACTCTAAAATAATTAATGTGTGTGTATGTGTGTGTGTGCTGCACACCTGAAAGAAACCTGGAGGAACAGGCCCCACTGGCATGCCGTCTCCTGGGGGGAGGTTCCCGAGGACGGGGCTCGGCGCTGCTGCAGCACTCTGTCAGTGGCAAGAATGGACAATAAACATGACGTCTACACACATGTCTTAGTTGTTTACAATTCACCACTTTTAAAAAGCAGCGTAAAACCTACCTATTTAGACAGGCTTTTAATTAGAGTTGGGCTGGTAGTATGTTGTGTATGTTCTTTCTTGTGTTTTTAATGTTTTATGTTTGTTTTATGCTTGTATCTTATCTTTTCATGTATGGCTTGTGAAGCAATTTGTGGCTTTTAACTTGTGAAAAGCACTACATAAATAAATTTTACTTACTTACCACCTATCTACTTGTTTTGTTTTATCAAACTTTCATCAGGTTGCAGCTTTCTTACTTTATGGCTTAAGATTTTATAAGCAAAATCCTATAATGCACAGTTAAGGACTAAATGATCCAGTAGAGTATAAAACATTTGTAACTGGCTGTATCCCCCCTGTGACTCCACTGTTATTTATGCATCAGTAACTATGACCATGAAGCTAGATAATGTATGCTTGACGCCACATGTAATTTACTGTTTATACTCTACTGAAATTGTTGCAAGTCACAAAACATAAGAACTTCAAAAAACAACAAAATAATAATAAATATGAGCAACCTTAGAGTCTTCCCCACGTCTTTCCTGCTGTCTATCCCTAAACGGGATATTTCCTGCTTCTGCTGATGCTCTGCCATGCCAGCCCAGGTTTATTTTTATACTTGGTGTTTTCTGTTGTGCTTGTCCCAGACGGGTGGTGCTGGATCATTTCAGCAGGGCCCCTGTCTACTTCCTATAGTATTGTGCTTGTAACCTTCCACCCAGCACCGACCTCCCCTTCAACTTTTCAGGGATACAGAGCAGAGTGGAAATCCACAAACATGATTATGTGTGGAGAGTGAGCAAATAAAGCCATGATGTCTGCACTGATGTGTGTTTCTCCTCAGTACCTGTCTGCTGTCTGCTCTGGTTTTCTCACCGTGTTTCTTACTTTCTCTACCTGTTTAAAGGCTGGGTGTAAAGAGCTCTAGCGAAAATCAACCGAAGTTTCCGCCAGCTGACTTTTTAGGTCAGACAGGAGGAAGGTTTAATCAGAGCTGAGATAAAAGCAAACTGATGAGACTCCTGAATCCTCCACGGCTCCACCCCACCACCCTCACTGTTCCCACCACCGCCCTCAGTCTCCTTCACATCTCCCCATCATTTGTGTTCGCCAGCAGGGAACAGGATGCTCTTGCAGCTTTCAGATTCTGTTATGCTGCAAACATAGCTCAAATTTGTCCTAGCAGATGAATGTACAGATGGACACAGATGGATATTGTATCTCCATGGTTCAGCGATGGGAGACTGGATTTGGTTTGATTGTGTGTTTGAGTGTACAACAGCTTGCACAGCATCAAGTGTGCGTGGTGATTTTGTGAGTTGCCCCTCCCCTCATTTTTAGATTTTCCCTGTTCTCTTCTCGCACACTAGATTACACAGGATGCCTTTGCTCCCTGGCAGCCTGGAGCACCGCTGAATTTGCCTTCATGCACAGAGGAGGGGGGAAAGAGGAGAAAAAGAGGACAAAGCAGAGATTACAAGTGTGTGCGTGACTCTGGCAGTGAGCTTGTTTTGTGCATGACCAGAAAAACTGGAGGAAAACAACAAACAAACTACCTGACCTGCTGACAAAGCAGCATTCTCTAAATATAGCATCAACAAAAAAACAAAGTTAAAAAAAAAGAAAAGCAAGAAATCAGAAGGATATCTTCCAGCCTCAAAACCAGCCACACATTTAATCTACAGAAACTGCAACTTCTAATGCAAATTAAATAAAATTATGTGAAAGGACATTCAAATCACAATGAATGGTAGAGATAAAATTTTTAGATTAAGAAATAAGTTCAGAAATGTGGAATACAACATTGGAGCCTTTAGAGATCATTAAAACAATACTAACTAAAAACATGTGTTTCATGTTTACTTGTATCCCTAAAGTATGTGATAGAACAATACAACAAAGAAGTGAAAAGTAAAAAAGATTTACTGCATATTATTCAAGGATTTTCTAAAGCAGCTTGGACAGATTTGTTGGTACCTTTAAAATAATCATAGTTGACTAAATTACAGCCATGCAGTTGGTAAACTTACTTCAGTTTATGAACGAGACATTACAACTCAAACTCACTAATTTATTTAGCTTTTTATGTAGCGCCAATTCACAACAAATGTCCTCTCAAGGCACTTCAACATTATAGTCCAACTCTTTCCATTACCCATTTGAAGAATGTGTGTGGAAAAAGAAGCTCTGAAGACTGGAAAAACAAAACAATGGGTGAAATTTTCATTAGCAGTAACAGTAATTTTTATAACCTTAAGTTTTTATATAATAGCAGAGAGAATTTTCTTTCCTTGGGAAGTGTCAGGTTAGACATTTCCTCATCTAAGGTTTTTCAAATTATGAAAAAGAAAAGGCCAGCTAACAACATTTTCCAAAAACACTGGCAAGAAACAAGGTCTACACCCTCCAAACCAATTATTTTGTGTTTTCTTTTGTACTACTTGAGAGCTACCTAGGGGAAAATGACAAAACTTTAGGAACTCCATTGATCTCATGAGCGATCAGTCACCCTGTCCTCTTCTATATCCAGCATGAGCTCTACTGAAAACTGTTTCTTACAATTATCAGATCAGTGTGACCACCGCCACTCTGAAACTCAGTGCTCCTCCACTCACAAATCTCTCTCCTGATAAAATAATGTAACGGCAATTAGCAGTACATTCTCTGATTCAACTCCTTTGGTTAAAGGCACATCACCCTCCCAGGTCTGTCCTCTGTCTATGAACAGAACTTCCACAAGATGAACATGCAGCACAGGAACAGCAGGCCTCTTACTTCATCCATCACAGATGGTGGACCACATCTCTGATAGTACAAGGAAAGTACAGGTATATGCAGGGCAGGTTATCTATTCATCATACAGACAAAGTTTCCAACCAGGAACATTGGTATGTACTATCATTTTAGAGTTGCAGATTACCCACTAATGCATGCTCGCCATCTTTATAAAAAGATCTGTGGACAGAAGAATTATTAGCCCGTTATCTGACAATTATTAGACAGTTATTACCCTGTTAACAGAGCATTACCTAGGTAACAGCCATTTAATAAAGCATGCCAGTATTTTAAGACTTTTACCTATTTTTTCATGGTTATTAATTATTGTATTCACAGTGAAATAACAAGATTCTGTGAAATGAGTGTGACCAGTGCAGTGACAAGGAAGTTAATTTTGTCTTTCAAACACTTCTACAAATTACTGCAAATTTGACTAGTTAAATTATTGTTTGATGGCTCTGTTTAAATACAAGTTCTCAGTCAAGCTGAACTCCAACACTCAACCTCTGATGACACTAGTGGTCCACAGATTGTTACACACCATTATTGAGTCTATCGTTCACACCCCTCACACATTAGTGTTTGCATTTCTCTGGCAAAGGCAAAGTGAGAAGATAAAAGAAAAAGACGAGTGTTCAACTAGTAGGTGTGTAGATTAACAAGATTTACTCCTGTGCCCATTTTTTAAATCATGGTTGTCTAGTAGAGTTCACTGCATGTTCAGCTTGCGAAGAAATTGCGATACCCATGGTAAAAGATGGATTGTTAACAAATTAAATTCTCAGCTCTTTAACTGAAAACAAACCTCTCTGTTTTCTGTTTTCTTAATTTGACCAAAGTAGCTACATCTTGAATGAGGAGTTTTCCATTTGCTTTGTATACTGTTGTACATGCATTCTGGTTCTTTAATTCTTTTAAAAAAGCCAGATGCCTTAAAAAAATTTAAGGCATCTGTTGAATCTCTGGGCAAATCATTTGTTTCATAAATCATTCAAATTACAACCTTTGATGAGAACACTACAGTATACCAGAAATGCAGGATATAAAACAGCAATGGACTCTAGGGGGTCGATAAGTTCAAATAAAAAGAAAAATGACAGAAAAAAACGTGTTTAAAAATAGATACAAATGTCCAGAATTGAAAAAGTGGTTTTCTTTTATGTGACTGTGTACACTTGCTTTTCTGGTGTGTTTGGACAGCTGTAAATATATACAATAAAATTAAAGTAAAATTTGTGATAAAATGGTTAAATATGTCTTGTTTATTTTTTCTGGTAATGAATATGTTGACCTCTGAACGACTTGAGGTTTAGGCTCAGAGGTTCAGATACCATAAGAGATATTCATACAACACACAAATGAAAACAACTCCTTCAGCAAACATTTAACATTGCTTTATTTATGGAAAAAAAATGATTAAAACTAACACTAAAGCAAGCCTCTTTACATGCTCATTAGACTTTTATCCATACTGTATTCTTACTACACTAATCCCACTGCATTACAGAACTCACTGTTACCAAATAAGATAACCTGCAATCGTTCTCATTCCTGTACGTTTACAGACTCTGTCCCTCATTATTGTGGGTTCCTTCTTACCCCATATGTGATATGGGTGTAGATGTGAACAAAGGTGGGGAGTCATTTTCATTCAGTATTGCAGAGACTGAGAGAGATGCGTGAGTGGAATCTCAAAAGACCGTCTGTGTCTATCCTTTCTGCTGCCTCACCCTGAATCGGCTGCTGTCTGCTTTCTCCACTCCTCTGTCTTTCATAGGTACATATACAGTCCCCTCCTGCAACAATAAGTTTCTGTCACATACACTCACTGAGACATGTTTAAGTATTATTCTGATCAAAGCCCACCTTCTTTTGTGTTGTCCAGAAGAGCTGTCCAGAAAATCAAACTGGCATATATTATTTCATGCAGTAGCTAAATGTGTACAAATATACACAAGCGTTTTATGTAACAGGATACACTAAATAATAAAATTAATTACTTTATTGGGCACAATGGAAATTTACAACCCCATTTCTAAAAAAGTTGCTATGCTCCGTTAGTTTAATTTAAAAAAAAGAAAAAAATTAATAAAATACATACACTTTTCACTCAGTTGCAAACATATGTTGAAACTTGAGAAATTGTATTATATCTTAAATGTGAGGGCACTTGCTCATCTGTGAAGGTGATACTGATACTTAACAATTCTTTGAATTTGTTTTAGGGAAACATGCTGCCAGATAAAGTTTTTTTCAGTAAGAAGCTTTGCTTATATAAGAAGAACAAATCCTATTCTGCAGCTATTACAGCATTCAGGCCCCATAATGGAAAAATCTGAGGGCTAAATTGACTTCTCAGCTTGACAAACAAACCATGTTCATTACAAACTCAAGGTGACAAAAGCACAAGACATTTATACACATCATATCAAGTTTTTCTCCCCTGGTTCCACCACAATGTCATGTTTACACCACCCACTATTTGACAAAAGCCAAATGTTAGTGTGTGTCTGTGTTGCTTTTTAAGTCCAATTTGACAGGCTTTGGAGCAACTTTGTTTGAGAGGATGCAGGGCGCCTGTAAGGGTTAGTGCTGAGTCTGAAGGCCACATCAGGATCTACAAATGACACACAACAGAGGAAGGAAGTCCAGCCCTCCTCCCTCTTTTCCACTCCCTTCATCCTCTCAAATGCCATTAGTCTACTTCCTGAATAAGTAGGATGAGGAGATGTGTGTCATCATTCTGCATGACATGCACACTCACATGCTTGCAGTTGCAACAAAAACTCTCATTTACTTTATGCACATAAATGTATGAAGACAGAAATGCAATAGGGATGATTTTTGCATCAGTGTATTTATGCACAGAATGAGTGACTAGAATAAAAACTAAAATATGCCATACAGGACAAAAGTAAAATACAATGTGAAGGAGGAAAAAAGGGTTCTCTTTCATCATCCCAGACCTCTGGTATATCATACCTGAGCAACTAAATTCAAGTGCAGAATCACTTCTGTTGAACCAAATCACATCTTGAGTTCTTTTTTAGTGCCAAATAGAAAGTCCAGGACAAATCTCAAGTCAATCAAAAAAGACATCTGTGAGTCTGTTTTAAGTACTTGAAAATAATTCTCATATATTTATGAGAATAAAGTTGTAATTTATGAGAAGCTCAGTTTCAAGTTGTACTTTAGTTTTTAATTCCTAAGTAAGAAATACAATTACTGGAACCTTGAAGTAAAAATTCAAGTAACTGAGATGGTTCATTAGGATTGTGCAGAGTGATGCTTACTTTTATCTCGTGAAACTGTGACTTTAATTAAATATGTTCATGTGTTGAGGCTACAATCCCCATCCAGGTTCAAGTCCCCAACTGTGACTCTTTACCGTGCCTCTTCCTCGTCTATACTTCTCTCTGGTCCCTTTTCCTCTCTAATTACTGTCAAAAAAGGTTGCCAAAGTCACAAAAATTCCAAAAATCTGTAAGACTGTAATCTCCTATTTTAAGATGATATTTTCTCTCAAGGTGGCCCTTTTATATTAATAAAACTTTAAGCTTTCATTCAGTTCCTTAATTCATCCCATGCATTATCAATACCCAGTTATTCCTAATTAGGGTCATGTGGATCTGCTAGAGTCAGTCCCAGCTCTCTTCAGCCAAAAGGCTGAGGTACATCTGGACGAGGGCCACATTTAGGCAAACAACCACACACAGTCACAATCATACCTATGGACAATTCAGAATCACATACATGTTTTTGGACTGTGTGAGGAAGCAGGAGGTCCTGGAGAAAGCCTACACAAGCACAGAGAGAATATGAAAACTACACCTAGAAAAGCCTGAATTCACTGTTCTGCGTTTTTCATTCCAGATGCTATCATCTCCATCCCTCAGAATTGTTGTAGTCTCCATCACATTTGACAACACATTGTCTTGCACATCAGAATTCCCAGCAGCATCTGAGACTCTCTCTTGTAATATCACAGCTGATTACCTGGTAAAATGGAAGCACAGCGCTAATCTACTTGGTCTCACTGGGCAATTATAGGTGGGGTGATATGAGCTGCACATGGGGTGACAGCAAAAGGGGGCGGCTGGCTGTGTCTGCTTTATCACTGAAGTCATTATTGACTCTCGTAAACATCCCCGAGGCTGTGAGGAACGAAGTGAGGTGGAGCCACAGGTTGGTGCACTGTATGATACTCATGCAGAGTTGAAAATAATAGCCACTTTGTTGCTGGGGAGTCACTTCTCCTGCTACAATCTTTCGTTATTCAGTGACACCAGAGCAGATAAGGGAGATGAACTGAACACAGAGGAAAGACAGCATAAGCAGATTTAAATGTCACAGCTGGAGATGAGGAGGGAGGAATACCAAGATCTTTTCTATTTGGGAGATCATTGCAGAGTCTAAATATTGATTCACCGAAATCCACGCAGCCTGTGGCATTTAATTAAATTATTTCTTTTATTTTGAAATGTATTGGAATGTGGCGGCAAAGAATAGAAAATTGCCTAAATTACAAGTTTGTAAACCCACGGGGCAATTAGAGACAGTTGTGACATCTTGTGGTCCCCCCAGGGCTGGGAAGTCAGGCACAAAAGACAACAGGAGATAAGAGCTGGGTGTCAACAACAGCAAAGAAACCACAGAGGTTAGTTGGGGTCAAAGAGATAACATACCAGTCTGATCGTGTCAGCATTCTCTCTTCGCCCCCCTACTTTCTGCTACCATGTGTACAACTCCATCTCTGGGTCATTCACTTCTAATCCACTCGCATACATAACCTGAGTTTGCTGCTGTGAAAATCTGTGCAGCATTTCAATAAGTTTTCACTGAGATGGGTCAGTGAATTCTGGATGTTAAATAACTTATTTCACACTTAAATATTTCACTCCAGTCACTTGTGAGTACAGATATCAGGAAAATTAACTCTGGCTAAAGTCGGAAATTAAACAAAATACTTTTTTTCATTATATTTAGAAGACACTTCTGTACAAAGCCACTGACAACATGTATGTTTTTTTGTTTTTGGACCCACACAAACACAGGGAGAACATGCCCACTCCACACATATAGACTCCTGCCAGTAATCAAACCAGGAATCTTCTTGGTGTTAGGCAGCAGTGCTAAGTACCATGCCACCATGCTGCACTAGTTTAAAGTAAAGTTGCATCTGTGCTAATTGGTGCATTTACAGTGGTGGGGTTTACCCAAAAACTGAGCTAGACAGGAACCTCTAACAGGGCCAACCCACTCCTCAGCCATGTTCCTCTATTACATTGTAGCACCAAATAAGAACCGTTACCAGAACAAATAACATTGCTGACCACAAGACTGACATAATGCACATATTTTGCTTTCGGAAATGGCCAGCAAAGGAAGAAAGAAAAGAAGAAAAAAGTAAACAGAGAAAGAAATATTTATTGATTTTTTGTTTGCTTTTTTAACATACACCGTTGGTGGTAGCAAATGAGATTAAAAGAAAACCCCTGCTGGACCTCTTCATTAGCATAGTACACCATCAAGGCCTGAACTGACTTATTGGCTTATCTAACAACTTCTCTTTTGTAATCTCCATCTAATTTACTTGCAGCAAAAATGTTTTTGGTCCAAATGGTTCAAATGAGTGGTTTTTGTGTGATACACATTCAGGTGAGAGGACTGAAGATAATTTCGAAAAGCCAATCAGCAGAGACCCCCCCACCCACTCACTGGGAAGTTCCTGTTGGCTAATCTGAGAATCTTTCCTACTTCAAGAATATTTTTTGCCATGTAAAGGTTCCTGCAGGCTACTTTTTCAGGCATGGTCCTGGTTATGGAGACACACATCCACAGTCTGGCCCTCGAAAAATCTACTTGAAACCCATGCTAATGGAAACACATGTATTAATAGTAACGGCAGCTTTACTCAGAACATTACCAGTAACTACACGTTACTCTCCTGTATCCTTCTTACATATTTTTTTCACAATCTCTCACTGTCTTGTCTTTCCTGACCTGAGTTAACCTCCTCTTTCCACTCTGCACCACAGCCTCATCTCTAACACTGCAGACCAGACAAAATGTGCATATATCAACTTTACACAAACACTTCAACCTGACATGTTTAAACGTGCATTTTACATGACTCAGCATCATGAACTGGTGGAAAATGCACTCCTTTGAGACCAAAGGGTTGCGTGCAACAGGCCAACAAAAGAAGAAGCTTCAAATGTAAAGAGGAATGCAGAATGCAGGAGAAGAGGGCACAGAGAATAGCGAGTGGAAAAAAACTGCTGATGTGAAAGAGATGGGATGAAGCAGCATGAAGAGAGAAGGGGACAAGCAAGGGAAATGAAGCAAATGACTATAAGGATTTTCAAAGAAAAAAGTGCTGTGTTGCAGAGTTTTTAAACAGTGAAATAGCGTTTATTTTGTTGTAAAAAAAAATGTTTTGAGTTTGTGACAACCTTTTCCATCTCTGCTCAACCTTTGGAAATTCGTGTTCTCTTTCTCCCCTGTCTCCCTCCTCACTTGGCTCTATCTTCATTGCCATGGCAATAATGTTAGAGTGAGTCACCTCCACATCTCCCTCCTCCTCAATACAGCTAAGAGGTACATGGGACTGAGTAAGAGAGACAGTCAGAGAGACATGGACAGAGACAAAGAAAGAAAGAGGGAGGGTAAGGGGCGCAGTTTCCCTGGAAACAGCACATGGGGCTCTCTCCCGAACCCCTATTGGTTCCCTACTGGTTGAAATCAGCTAGTTACCAATAACACACAAACAGAGTTTCTGTTACCAGGTTGTCTCTGTAATCTCTCTTTGTCTGGATCTCTCCATTCACTCATCCACTCATCCATTTATCTATCCTCTATTTACAAGTTGTCCTCAAGATGTGTTGTTTAATCTGAGAAAGTTAAAATAATCTGCAGCACTGTCTTTAAAAATTGATAATATTAATAATAAGATAAATAGTATTGCTGACCTCAGAAATGCTGGAAGTTGCTGTGAGGCAGGTGTAGTTCAGATGACAAACTTGGCGCAGGAAACATCTCAGCGTAAACAGAGTTGCCACGGGGAAGTTGGATTCTTGAGTTGGGATATTTATGTGATTAAATCTAGACTCATAGATTTAATTACATAAATTATTTTAATTGCTGAAAAATGGAATTGGGAGTGGGTATTTGAGAGAGTAATAGTGGTAATCTCTTCTATGTGTTTTGATATTT
>JAOWBL010003191.1:0-12603 GCA_028564865.1 Zenarchopterus dispar | reverse complement strand
CTGCTGGAGGAGCTGCAGCAGGACGTCCCCACGGGTGAGGAGTTTTCCCCGAGTCGGCGTTTTCCCCGAGTCGGCGTCTTCCCGCCCTTTTGTCCCGTCATTAAACCCGTCCTCCCGTCGGCTCCAGGTACGACCCCACAGCGGCGGGAGTTCGCCTACCCCCGACACCTGAACAGGTCACGGAGTCGCTGCGAGCTTCTGGAGAGCCTGAGGAGGCAGCAGGAGGAGCTGCGGGCGGCCGTGGAGGAGGAGGAGGAGGGGGGGCAGGAGGACTTGGACGAGGAGGACAAACGCAGCCAGGTAGGACCCACCCGCTCCTTCGTCTTCCTGGTTCTGGACCGCCGCGGTTACTCCGCCCTGGTCCGTGGATGGAGATGGAGTTGGTGTTGGCTTTGTGTGCAGGATTCAGTGGAGGACGAGGTGAGCAACTGGAACGAGAGCGTGGCCACGGAGCCGTCCTTCATCGACGAGAACCTGGTCTTCAACCAGAGCAGACGCGTCCCCTTCTTCAAGGTGAGCTCTCCAGGGGGGTCGTTGTTCTCACCGCCAGAGCGGCGCGTCCTTCACGCAGGAGGACATTCCTTCATTTGTCCTTGACTTTTCTTTAACCCCCAACAGAAGAAAGGCAGTAAGAAGGACACGAAGACGTCCAGCAGATCAAAAACGGTGGACAACGAGAGCACGTCAAGTCCTCAGAAGTCCAGACTACCACTCCGCTGTCAGAACTGAAACGTTCAGCAACTTCAATCATTTCTTTTTAAGTAATATTGCATTTTATGAAGAGATTTTATGTTTGTTTTTATACATGTTTTTGTGTGTGAAATAAATCGATATGAATCATTTTCAGCTTCTAAAATAAAATATTTTGTCTAAAATTGAGTGAAAGTCAATGAAAGGGAGCTGCTGCCGTTCTCCCGGTCCGGTCCCAGTTCAGTCCGGTCCGGTACCACCTTCCTCGGGGCTGCTGGAGGCAGCACATGTTGCTCTAAAACCTTTATTTCACATTAATGCTCTCAGTTTACGGATTTGGAGATGAATGTGCTTAATTTTCCTTTTTTACTGTCTTTGTCTCATTTAGTGGAACGTAAGTGTTTTGTTGTTAATCTCAGCAGCTGACTTCATCTAAACTTGTTCATGTATTTATAGTAATAAACGCAGATTTGTGGTTAACAGCTCGGAACCGCCGCCGCAGCACAAGTTTTCTTTCTTTTTTCCTAATAAAGAATTTGGAGCTACAAGTTTGATGGCTCATCTGGAGTCGTCTTTGCCCTTCACGGCCGGCAGGTGTCGCTGTTTCCGCGTGGAAACGCGAGAGCGGCGCGTCTGAAGGGCGGACCGGAAGTAAGCGGAAACGGCTCGGTGTCCGCCTTCCCTCCGGTGACATGTTTCAGTGAAAGAGTCGTCCCTGACGTCTTTTATCTTAAAAAATCCCGCCCGTGACAAACCTGGGGACTTTTCTTCAAGTGTTGAGTTGTTTTTTCCGCGTAGCCACGAACCGTTTCCTCTTCTCCCCACGGAGCGGAGTCCCGGCGCAGTGAAATCAAACTAGGTATTTATTTTGGCTATTGTGCTTTGTTTTTGTCATTGAATGTCAGTTCAAGTTTTATTTTTGTCGAATGTCAGTTCAAGTTTTATTTTTGGTCGAATGTTATGTTTTATTTTTAACTCTGTATTTAAAAAGATTTCTCTCCTTAAGCCTGGAATATACTTGTGAACAGCAAAGAGGTGGAGGCCCTCATGGGTGTAACCCGAGTTCGGGGACCGGAGACCGAACAACACTTATGGACCGAACTCATATTCTGTTGACTTGGCGGTGAAATCAGTGTTCGGTCCATTAGTCTGAGACCCGTTGGTTTATGAAGAGCACTTTTGAACCCCGTTTTTCGTCTTGCGAGCGATGTCGCCCACAGGGTCATGCTAGCCGGGCGTCCCTGTTAGCTTAGCTCCCAGCTCCTTCGGCCGAAGCCCGCCGGAACGTCCGCGCAGCTGCCGTCAGGCGTTCACGGCGGGGTTTCCCCTTCAGCGTGTGGGCTCGGCCGTGAAATCAGACATGCCCGTCGCGTTTAGTCCACGCTGGTTGATACAAAACGTTGCTTGCTAAGCTAAGCTAACGGTACAGAGAAGGAAGCGCTAACGGCTCCTCATTGGCTGGACCGGCTGTCAGTCAATCATATTGGAAATCACCGTAACCGCTCGTTTACTCTTGGTAATGAAACTACATATCTATGAGTACATATTATATACTTTAAAAACAAACATTTCTTCTCGCTGGGAGTCAACGCCATTCCCCCTCTGTTCATTTTAGAATTATGTTTTGAGATGAATACGTCTCCTACCTGTACATTCCCCTGAGCTAAAGCAAAAAAAAAGCATTCATTTTGTTCTTACAGTGTAATTAATTTTCTAGTTTTTACTGTGACTTTTCATACGGTTTTATTCATTCAATACGTTTCAGTTAAAAACTATAACTTCCTCTTCCAGGAGTTTTCTTGTGTAATTTATAGTTTTATATTTGAAACTGAGTTAATGCAGTGCCCCCAAGTGGAGGGCCTTGGTATCGTACGTTCAGATAACGCAGAAGTGAACGAAGAAGCGCTGACATCGCAGCTAGTTGTGTACACAAACAGACACCAACACTCACACAAAAAGCAAGTATATTTCAGGCCTTCGCCTCACTGTTGTTCTTGACTCTTATTATTTTTATTTCTGTGCAGTAACAGCGAGGACACTGGTGGGTGGCAGAGGAAGGAGGAGGAGGCGTGGCTGAACCTAACGGAGCAGTTAATGCGGACTGTGACGTCGTTCTGATCGTTGTTTTTAACGAGTTTTTAACGGTAAAGCCGATAACCGGCCCTGATCTGGAAACGGTGATGATGCGCAGCGACATCTGTTGGCTGTTGGCGGTTATCTCGCTGCTTCTGGGTCAAGTTTCAACGCAGGATATAACGAAGTACGTTGAGATCGGCGGCTCCTTGGTGCTCCAACCGAAGCCTGTGTCTGAATCGATCACCATCATCACCTGGAAGTGTAACGGAGACGTGGTGGCCGAGTGGCTCAAAGACAAGATCCCTCTGGAGTACTTAGGCAGATTTAAGGGCCATGCGTCCTTGGAATTAGACACTGGAGAGCTGACGCTTTCCAATGTGAAAACTGTACATGCTGGAGGGTACTCCGTAGAGATCAACTCCAAGATCCAGCCTGACACTTACCAGGTAGCAGTCCTCAAGGCTCTTCCGAACCCCAACATCAGCGTTCAGCCTTTGGCCTGTACAAAAGATAAGGACAAGTGTTCCCTGGTCTGTGAAGGAAATGTTACAGCCTCTGGTCCTGTCTCCTACTTCTGGAAGGAGGATGATGGAGCCTGGAACAAGGGGGAAAAGATAAAGGAGATCATCAATGAAATCACACAAAAGATCAAGACCTTCTCCTGCAAACTGGAGAACCCTGTCAGTTCCAGGGAGAGCGATCCCTTCTCCAACCCCTTCTACATTCCTGATGATAATAAGGTTGGAACTGTGGTGGGTGTGATCATCGGCGTGCTGGGTGCCTTGGGGGTGGTTGGAGCTGGTGCATTTTTCTACATTAAACGAAAGAAGCAAAACAGAAATTCAAATAATGCAACCCAGGACAAGGGCAATGGAGAAAGCAATGCTTTAAATGAGACAAATCCTTGAAGGGACAAAACGGGGAGTTTCTTCTTCATGGAGACTTCCGCCATCCAAGCTGATGGCTCACCATGGTCTTTTGAAATCCATCTGCATGACGGATTTCAGTGATGTTCAGCATTGTTTGTGTTTTCTTTGTTTGTGTTTTTTGTGCCTTTTAAAAAGCAAATAATTTATGCGGTGAGAGCCACAGAAGGAGTAAAATATGGTTGTCTGGATCAGAGAATCACCCTAACCAGAGTTCCAGGCCTCCTGCTCCATCCACCTCCTCCGGCTCCTCAGGAGGGAAGCGGGAGGTGTTTCCAGGCCAGGTGAGAGACCAAATCTGTCCAGCATGTCCTGGGTCTTCCTCGTGGTTGGAGACGCCTGAAACACCTCCGTCCAGGAGACATCCCTCCTCCAAGCGCTTCCTGAACAATTGGACATTTGAACTCATTCTAAAGGAAAATAAATCTTTACCAAAGTGTGGAACCGACCTGTAATCCAAATCAACTCAAACTTTATTTGTACAGCACCGTTCCTCTGATAAAATGTAGCTCAAAGTGCTTCAACAGTAAAAACAAACCAGTCCCACCCATCCCCCCACCAACCCCGATGAACCAATGAGGAAACATATCCCACTATCACAGGGAACCGTCCACATCAGGAGGCGGAGTGTATGGTAGGGGCCACTACCCACCCCTGGGGTGGGGGTAGAGTACCAAACACCACCGCTGTTGAGTGGATGTATGTACCTCACCACAACCCAGGGGGGAGTGGACCTCGGGCCATCACCACGGCAACCAGACTCAACAGCACCTATTGTAAAGGGCTCCCACTGAAACTGCACTGAAGTTGAAAAGTAAAAAAATATATAAAATAACTCTCTTAAAAATGTTAAGAGTGCCTGCAGCTCTCAGGTTCTCCGGCAGGCCGGTCCATAAACGTGGGGCGTGGTACTGGACCGGCATCACCATGGGTTCTGGTATTAACAACGGGAGTTCTGAGCAGACCGGTGCCGGAGGACCTGAGTAATCAATACGAGTGGAGATGAAAGCATCGGCATCTCCGTGTTGACCGCGTTAGAGAGAAACGGGCGACTCTGGCTGTGTTCTTCAGATGATTAAAAACCTGGTAAACGTGCACGTTTAACACGTGGAATAAAAGTACAAGCTTTCAACCTGAGTCAAAGACAAGAAGAAGTGCTACTAACAACGTTGTCCTTTTTGCAGAGCTGATCATCAGGAGGTGGTTGTGTGTTCTTTTGCCAGAATAAACCAAGTGTGTAGATGAGTTTTGAGTTTGGGTGGAAGTAAGAGTCGTCTGTGGATGTAGGTGCTGACCAACTCAGGTCCGTCCTGGGGACAGAGATGGACCCCGTCGCAGCCCTGAGACTTAACTCGTGTGCTTTGTGTCTATTTTTTTAATTTAATGTTGTTGTTCTTGAATCAGTTTGTGGGAGTGGGTTTTAGAACATTAGGAAAGTATGCTTCAGTATATCTCACGAATGTATTTAACAACTTTTTGGTTTTTGACCTTTGACTTCGCCGTGTCCTCTGAAATCAGATCGGTTCGTGCTCACCAGAGCTCAGAACTGATCAGTGGACAACACGCCACTGTATGTAGTGTTTTAGAGGGTTTATATACGCATATTCAGTTTTATATTGTAAAAATAATTACGGGCAGGTTTTTTTCTTGGGCTGTTTTGGGTATTCTGTCTGAATTCTGTCGTCGTAAATACAAACAAAGGCAGCAGCAACTCTGATCCGCAGTAAGAAGGTGATTTTGATTCGCTGATAATGAAAGTAAGAAGTGGAGGATTGATGAAAATGTAAAGTTGAATTAAAAAATTAGGCCTGCGCTAACAGTGTTTTCTTTGGCTTCTTTGTACTTTGCTCTTAGCAAACTCATACCCATGTCAGCTGTATGACCACCATCCAATAAAAATCAGTTCATCTGAATCAACGGTTTATGGCTGCTGTTTTTCCTTCAACATTTGTGTTTTCTTTAAGGTCAGAAGACGGATGAGGAGGAGCTGGACGAGAAGCAGCAGAAACTAACATTAACCCCTTCATGTACAAACATAAAATCAGTTGAGCTGACTCGTTACTTCAGCTCTTATCACACAAAAAAAATGTGAATTCATGGTGAAGATTCCTAATTTCACAAAACAATTCCTTCAAGTCTTAGTCGATTGTTCTTACATTTAATAATACAGGAAGTTGGACCATGCTCACTGACAGAATATGTCTGGATTATTTTGTTGATTTTGTGTCACTGTAGTACCAATGTAGGGAGAAATGAAAGGTGCCCCTCCCCCAGCCCCTTCCTTGGCCACTAAGCCCAATCCTGGGGTTATCGCACCTTTTGGGCTGCTCCAGTTCGTCCAGATGCCCTGCGGTCTTCTCCAGCGGTTGATGGACAGTATGCTTTGGGATTTACCTTTCCTGTTTGTGCCGTCAGCACGTCGCAGACCGAGCACTCAGCTCACCTCCGGCTGCTGGCTTAGTGACATTAACCGGATGAAGTGCCAGTTTGATCTGCCTACTTTTTGGTCCAGTGGGTCACAAGCGAAGGGGTCATTCCCCTGGCAGCTAAAGTGGAGGCAGTCACCCGTTTCCCTCACGCAGTCAAAGTGAAAGCGGTGCAGGAGCTCTTGGGCATGGTAACTTTTTACCATCATTTCTGCCCGCATTATGTGCCCTCTGTATGAAGCGCTCAATTGTAGAACTGCCAAATGTGGGACATTGGACTGATGACAGAGTAGCAGCTTCCAGTGACAGTAAAGCAGCACTGGCGAATGCCACTTTGCTTGCCCACCCGTCACTTCAGGGTTCCAGTCGCCATCATGACAGATCCTTCGTATCATGGCATCAGTGTTCTTCATGAGCAGGTGGTTGGCGGTGTGTGCCAGCCCCTTCCCTTTTTCAGTCACCAGTTACATTCACCAGAAAGGAAATACAGCACCTTTGACTGGGAGTTCCTTGGTCTCCTTACCTGTACATGTTTCCTGCTGGAGGGCTGATCTTTTACCGCCTTCGTGGATGACAAGCTGCTGAAGTTTGAAGTGTCCAAAGTGCCGAGGCCATGATCAGCTCAACAGCAGTGTCAACTTGCTATCATCTCAGACTTCTCTAATGATATTGAGCATGTGGCGGGTAAAGACAACTGAGTAGCTGACTGTCTCTCTTGTTGTTTCACCTGTGCACTTCACACTGAAGGGGATTATCCACAGATGGCTGCCGACCAGGCTCAAGAGAATGATGTGCAAGGCGATAGAACTGCCATCAGTGGCATGCTCCTGGTGGATGTCCCTTTTGCTGATTTTGGTGTCTCACTGCTCTGTGACATTTCCACTGGCCAACCTCGACCCATCGTGCCAGAAGGCCTGGTGCAGAACGGTGCGGTTGATAGCCTGTCCCATCCAGGTGGGAGAGTTTGTTTGGCATAGGTTGAAATAGGATGTTCGTGACTGGGTTGCATTTTGCATTGCATGCAAGCAAGGTAAAGTGCACTGCTATTTCAAGGATCCACTTGGGCCATTCACTGTCCCTGAAAAGGCATTTAGACCATGTGTATATGGACATGGTCAAAATGGGCTCCAGACTTTTATTGTGAGGGTTTGCACGCCTGCTCACAATGGTTGACCGCACCAGGCCTGAGGCCACCCCGCTCCAGACTATGTTAACTGTTGATGTTGCTCAGGCATTGTTAGGCTCATGGGTCGCCCACTTTGGTGTCCCCTCTAATATTACCTCAGATCATGGCTCCCACTTCACATCAGAACTCTGGTGGGCCATTACGAACAGCCTGGGAGTCCAGCTATATCACACCACAGCCAGACATCCCAAAGGTAATGGACTGCATGAATGTTTGCTCACTGAAAGCAGCGTTCTGGGTCTGACTCCAGGCCGACTGCTGGGTGGATCATTTGCCTTGGGTATTGTTGGGTTTGGACACCTCACCTAGTAGGACCATTGTTGGTCCTCTGCTGAGTTAGTATATGGGTAGCCTTTCGGTGTTCCGTGGGGATTTTCTACCCAACACTACTTTTCCCCACAGGAATTTCCCAGTGACATGATTGAAAGTCTTCTCCAAGTCCGCAAAACACATGTAGACTGTTTGGGCAAACTCCCATGCCACCTCAAGGACCCTGCTGAGGGTGTAGAGCTGGACTGGACCGTTCCACAGCCAGGATGAAAACCACACTGCTCCTCTTGAATCCGAGAGTTGACTATCCAGTAAACCCCCTTCTCCAGCACCCCCGAATAGACTTTGCCAGGGAGGCTGAGGAGTGTGATCCCTCTATAATTGCAACACACCCTTCTGTCCCCCTTTTTTTTTAGAGGGGGACCACGACACCAGTCAGCCAATCAAGGGGTGCTGTCCCCGACATCTACGCGATGTTGCACAAGCGTGTCCAGAGCCCTAAGAAACTCAGAGTGGATCTCATCCATCCCCGGTGCCCTGTCACCCAGAACTTTCTCAACCACCTTGGTGACCTCAGCTCCAGAGATAGATAAGCCCATCTTCAAGATCAAAGGCTCTGCTTCCTCGTTTAAAGGCGTGTTGGTGGGATTGAGGATGTCCTTAAAGTATTTGCCCATCGACTCACAACGTCCTGAGTTCGGGTCAGCAGGCCACCATCTCCACCATACACACTGTTGGTAGTGCACCACTTCCCCCTCCTGAGCCGCCAAATGGTGGACCAGAACCTCTTCAAAGTCATCCAGAAGTCATTTTCAACTCCTCCCACGCCTGGATTTTACCTTGGCCACAACCACAGCTGTGTTCCGCTTGGCCTGCCAGTAATATCTGCTGTCTCTGTAGTCCCACAGTCCAAAAAGGCCCTACAGGACTCCTTCTTCAGCTTGACGGCATCCCTAACCACTGGTGTCCACCAGCATGTTAGTGGATTACTGCAGTGACAAGCGCAGACCACCTTACAGCCACAGCTCCAGTCAGTTACCTTGACAATGGAGGCATGGAACATGGTCCATTCAGACTCAATGTCCCCCGCTCAAATGTACCCCAATGTACAGCCACCAAGCTGGGGGGCAATGAGTATGCCCACCACTGCACAACGCCTTTCACCTTGGGCAAGTCCAGAGTGGAACAGGGTCGAATCCCTCTCAAGAGGACTGGTTCCGGACCCCAAGCCATGTGTCCAGGTGAGTCCAACTATATCTAGTCAGAACTTCTGAACGTCACGCATCAGCTCAGGCTCCTTCCCCACCAGAGATATGACATTCCATGTCCCTACAGCCAGTTTCTGCAGCTGAGGATCAGACCGCCAAGGTCCCTGCCTTTGACTACTACCCAGTTTGCATAACACCTGACAACTCTGGCCCCTCCCACAGGTGGTGAGCCCATGGGAAGGGGAACCCACATTTTCTCTTCAGGCTGTGCCTGGCTGGGCCCCATGGGTACAGGCCCAGCCACTAGGCGCTTGCCATCAAGCCCTACCCACAGGCCTGGCTCCAGGAGGGCACTCTGGTGACCCGGGTGTGGGCAAGGGAGAATGAGAACTCTTGTTATTTTCCATCATGAAGGTTTGTTTGAGCTGTGCTTTGTCTGGATCCTCACCTAGGACCTGTTTGTCCTGGGTGATCCTACGAGGGGCATAAAGCCCCGGACAGTTGAGGTCCTAAGATCATTGGAACACTCAAACACCTCCACCACGATAAGGTGGCAGGTCAAAGTAAAAAAAAAAAGTCAATCTCCATTAACCTCCGTGTTAAAATGTCCAACTCTAGAGCAGAAATACACATATTTACAGCCTCATTCAAAAAAAACGTTTGGTCTCAATCGTTTGATTTCACATCCAAAACAACTCTGAGAGGGTGAACTTTGTTGGACCACGCCAGGGGAGTTTATATAAAGCACTACGTCTATTTCTAATATGATTGATTGACACACATGAACTCGTTCTTCCCAGCGAGCAGCAGCTGGTCCTGTTGTGGCGTCCTCCCCGTCCCAAAGCACTCGGAGGTGGTCAGTCTTCATCCAGCACCGGGTCTCAGCTCCAGGCAGAGCAGGAGATTTTCAAACCTTCAGCATCTAGACTGCAAATAAATCGTGAAGCTCCTGATCGATCCCACGCAGGCACAGCACCATTGAATAATAATAAAAAATATATCATCCTCATTAATTTCATTATTATAAAATTACTACTAGTAATAGAAACTACTAGTAATTAATAAAACAAAGAAAATGTCCAGCACACTGATATTTCTGCTTAAGAAATTCAGATTCATTCCTTCCCAGGTTCAAAATGCTTTCAAGAAAAGAAAAAACTAATTTCTCTCACTGAAAGGAGTTAAGAGAAGCATAAGAGAAACCATGAAAGAGGTTTAAAATCCAATGATTTTATTTATATTGCTTCTTTATTCAAGTAAAGCTCTTTGTTTGAAACCTAAAAGTTTCAAGAGTTTATTTAATTTGAAGTTTTCTCTTAGGGATACGGACTGCAGTAAATCTTTTTGAGATTTGAAATTAATCCAAGTCTCTCTTTCTTTTTTACCTTTAAGTAATTGTTACTCATCATTTAACAAAAGGAGAAACTTTAGTTTATTTTGTGTTTTATGTTCTGGACTATTGAATGAATCCTTTTCTCTGAGGCCTGAAGTTTATTTTCTGTAACTTTACCAGAGCTGCAGATGAATTCAAGAAATTTAATCAAACCAAGGTTATATTTTATTATTTGTTTTTAAAAGGCACATTAATTTTATTTATTTTTTTAATTTCAGTTTTGCCAAAGATGAAATGTTATCTCCATGTGAGAAAATACGAGATTTACAAAAAGATGTTCTTTAAAGAAGTAGAAGTGAATATTTTGAAGATAGATGTTATAACGGTTATAAAACAGTGGTTTAAAAAAGAACCTGTAACTGAAAAAAGAACCAAAATGCTTAATAAAATGTTCAAATCTTTTTGAATCAAATCTTCGACAAGTAGTCAGATGTTATGACCCCACAAAGGAACAGAGCTGAGGAAGAGGGCCGTCCTCAGATGTACCTGAATACCCTGATCAATACCAGACGTGTCTTTGTCATGTTGGACAGGATTCCTACATCTCCCCACCACTGACAAAAACAGAAGTGGGTGGCGCTACCGCTTCATCACGGTGGTTGGTACCTTCTCTCCATAAGCCTGAGATGCTTTGAGTGTTTTACAGTATTCAAATCTAAAAAATCTAAAACAGGGGGGTCCAGTCCAGGGGGGTCCAGTCCTGGTCCCGGAAAACTACTATCCTGGAGGTTTTCGATGTTGTCCTGCTTCAGCACACCTGATTCTCATGAATGCTCGTTAACAGGCTGTCATCCAGAACAAGTCTGTCACTGTCACAGCCACTTGTGTCATGATGTGAAGGAGCGGGGCAACATCTAAAACCTGCAGGACCCCGACCCACGAGGACCAGGATTGGACACCCCTGGTCTAAAACATCCAATCAAAGTCAAAGTCTGCTCAAAATGTCGCAGGACTTGCTCTTCCTCTTCGTTGACGGTTTCAGGGGTTTTCTGTTTTCTTCCGGGTTTCCTGGCCCACGCGAGGATCCGTAGAAGCTCATGCCTGACCACTCCCACGCACAGGTTCCTAGAAAACCACGTCCCTTCATTTGAAACGAAACGCTTGGAACAAAAATTAGTTCTAAAAGAAAAACGGCAATGCAAAATAAGCGTCGTGAAATACGTAAATGTGGCATTAAAAGACTAAAAGTCTCACGGATTAAAAAAATATATCATTATAAAAGACGTGTCATTTACCTAAGTAAGCTGGGATTTTAAGGAGAATAAGATTTATTAATTGATTTAGTATTTTTGTCGTTGTCATATTTATTTTTGGGGGGGATTATTAAATACTTTAGGTAGTTATTTATTTATTTATGTATGTAATTTTGAATGAAACTGCGTCCCACACCTAACGTTACAAACAAACCGTTAATTAATCAGAGGAAGAAGGAGGAGGCGGGGCTGAACCTAACGGAGCAGTTAATGCGGGCTGTGACGTCGTTCTGATCGTTGTTTTTAACGGTAAAGCCGATAACCGGCCCTGATCTGGAAACGGTGATGATGCGCAGCGACATCTGTTGGCTGTTGGCGGTTATCTCGCTGCTTCTGGGTCAAGTTTCAACGCAGGATATAAAGAAGTACGTTGAGGCCGGCGACTCCTTGGTGCTCACACCGAAACCCGTGTCTCAGTCGATCACCAACGTCACCTGGAGGTGCTACGGAGAGGTGGTAGCCGAGTGGACCAAAGACAACCTCCCTCTGGAGTACTTAGGCAGATTTAAGGGCCATGCGTCCTTGAAAGTAGACACTGGAGAGCTGATGCTCTTCAAGGTGAAAACTGGACACAGTGGAGTGTACTCCGTGGAGATCAACTCGGAGAATCAGCCTGACACTTACCATGTTTGGGTCCTCCAGGCTCTTCCAAAACCCAAGGTCGCCACTGAACCTCTGGTCTGTTCGAAAGATAAGGACAAGTGTTCCCTGGTCTGTGAAGGAGATGTTAAAGACGCTGGTCCTGTCTCCTACTTCTGGAAGGAGGATGATGGAGCCTGGAACAAGGGGGACAAAATAAAGGAGATCATCAATGAAATCACACAAAAGATCAAGACCTTCTCCTGCAAGCTAGAGAATGCTGTCAGTTCCAGGGAGAGCGATCCCTTCTCCAACCCCTTCTACATTCATGATTATTACGATGATGTTGGAGTTATGATGATTCACATTATTGGTGCGATGTTTCTCTTTATTGTGGCTTTAGGTGCAGGTTTAGTTATATATTTCAACTTTTACTGAAGAAAGAAGAAACCCAGGGGAGATGATACATTCACACCCCGTCACAGGGAGAGTGGAAAAAACCAGTCTTTGAAGGACACAAATCCTTGAAGGGACAAAGCGTGGACCTTCTCTTTCACGGAGACCTTCACCACCCAAGCTGATGGCGCTTCTCCTCA
>JAOWBL010003190.1:0-12604 GCA_028564865.1 Zenarchopterus dispar | reverse complement strand
TATATATATATATATATATATATATATATATATATATATATATATATATATATATATATATATATATATAGTGTTCATATAAGTTGATCCAAAACACACTTATATGTTACGCCAGAACGTTAAACAACATTGGTTCTCCTTTAGACGACTCTGATTATTTGATTAAATGTTTTAATCCACTTCAAATGTTAAGTAGTGAATTTCAATGAATGGTTTTAAAAAATATGTATTTTGAGGTCATTTCTTTCTTTCTTTCTTTCTTTTATTTATTTATTTTTGTTATTACATGTCTCAAAATCCATTTGGACAAAAAAAAGAAAAACATTTAAAATTTTTGGGCTTCTGAGTCACCAGAAACAAGATGTTAAAGTAACAACAAAATATGATTTTCTTGTTGGCCACGACAAACTTGCCAGCAAATATTCACCTGTATATTCGTGTCCAGGTTACTTTTTTCACTGTTATCGTTAAATTTTCTCTTAATGTCAAAACTGACTCCCTAAATGGGACTTTAGAAGTTTTTATCCTGTTTTTTCCTATATTCTCTAACTTGCTCAAATTAATCATTTGTTGTCTCTCTATTATAAAAGAGATTACTTATGTACTGATTTGGTGTTACATTGATTTAAAAAAACAAAGCAAAACAGAGTTAACCCTGCTGTTGTTTTGGTTTCCAGCTGCTTTGGGAGATACCTGTTTCTTGGGTTAATTTCTCTACACTGTTCACCAGCTTGTTTCTAACTTTCTTTTCTGGCAGTTGTAACCCCGTGCACGTAGCACATGCAGCTGTCAGCTGCGGGTGAAGTTAAACGAGTTAAAAAAGCACTGAACTGAGAGAAAAGCATAAAGTCATGGAGCTGAGAGGGAACGTACAGCGACGGGATAATATTTGTTAGGTCACTGAAATGAGCGAGCCGCTTTAAAATAAATGCATCCAATTAAAAAATTTAAGGTGGACTTATCCCATGACACGTTAGAACCCAACTATGTCGACTTTAATTTATAAATGGCACTTTTAAGTTGGATTTTTCAGACATCCAGATTTTCCGTTGAACAGTTTAATGCAGTTCTGCTTGATCTGGGATGGTTAATGTTTGCTGATACTGTTCATTTACCATCAAATTCTTGATCGCATGAAGTACTTTAGTGATTAACTGGCTGACTTTATGACATTTTTACACGATTGCCTTGGCTGCTAATAAAAATGTCCATAAGCATGCTCTAATGATAACAGTACTCCCTGACAAAACACTAAAAATTAAGTCCAAAAAGTGTGAATTTTAAATAACCCTTGCTATTACCTTTCATGAAGTCATACTTGCAGATATATCTGCCTGACTTATTGAACAAAGAAAAAAAACTTTGATGGGAACACAGCACCCCTTCTCTCTTAATCTGATGTTTGTGCTTATTAAAGGTTGGATAGGAGACGTTGGAAAAACCTTAACAAGTCAGTAAGAGTTTGAAAATAAAAGAAAGAAAACATTCAATCGCTTTCCTTCAGCCCTGCCTTGGAAGATGCTCCTCTGAAGCCACACCTTCAAAGCCGGATCGCTGAAGACAAAGAGAGTTCAAAAGACAAACCGACGGTCCTTTGATTGGATTTTTAGAGTCTTGTCGCTTCGACAGGTGATTCAAAATGTGTCCTTTGATGTGAGACCATTTAATTCATTGCTTGTTACTTGAGAAAAATGCCTCAGAAAAGCATCTCCTATCCAACCTTTAAGGGCCCGTCTGGATTGAGGTCTGGACTTTGAGTAGAACCTTGGTTCTTTTATTTATTCGGATGTTGCTGGTATGATTTGGATCATTTCCTTGTTGCATGAGCCAGTTTCACTCAATTTTTACCTGTCAGGGAGATGGCCTCATGTTTGCCTTTAAAAGGCTCTGGTATCAGAGGAGTTCAGGGTGGACTCTGTGAGTGGAAAGTCCCCAGGTCTTGTGGCTGTCAAACAAGCCCACATCACCACCCCTCCACTGCCGTGCTTCATAGTAGGTGGGAGGTTTCTCCTGAAAAACTGTTTTAGTTTTCAGTTTTTATTGTTCCTGAAGTGATTTATTCAGATGCAGTTTTCAAACATCCGGCATATTTCCATATTTCTTTTAGACCTAGGGTTTGTTACTGACAAACCGTACTTCTTCTGATTATGGACTTTAAATTTGTACCGAGGCCTGTAGGGTTGGAGATGCAGCTCTTGGGTTGCACTGCCAGCCGTTGGGGTAAATTTGTCCACTCTTGGGAAAATAAGCAGTTATCTTAAATTCTTTCCATTTGTGAATAATATTTCTCATTGAACAGCAGTGAACTCCGAGCTGTTTGAAAATGGTTTTTTTAACCATTCCTAACCAGATTGATGTGCAGCAAAAATTGCTTCTTTAAAACTATTCATTATATCTTTCCCTCTTGGCATTGTGTTAACTCACATGTGAATGCATAAATATAGGTAGTTTTTTTTCATAATACCAAGACTTACCACATATACATTAAAAAAAGAGAGAGATAGTGTCCTTATTTTTCCACGTGACTGTATATTAGCAGTTGTAGCATACAACTGGTGCCAGTGAAGTGACTAAATGGCAGCAATTTCACAGAAATTACCCTTAAATATGAAGATGTTCAAGTGAAGGGAGGCTGACGCAGAAAATAGTACTTCCACAGATTTGGAAGACATGACAAGGTGATGAGAGCGAGACAGACATCCGTCCTCGTCGACAGGCACATGCTGCCAGAGGTCAACCTACGATTAGTTCGGTCTCACTCCACTTTATCACTCTCATTTGTCTTCTCCTCATCTCCTCCACTCCTGCACCCCCTCCGTCTAGTAGCCCTTGGCAGCTGTGTCAGATTTTACACCGTCCTGTATAAAGTGCCCTGGAGTACACTTATGCTAGGGCTTTGCCTTTGTACAGTGAATATTCTTAATGAGCTACTACAGAGCGGTTTTATTGCAGGAGTTAATCACGAGCAATGGTGGTGTTTTTCCACTGTCTTTCGGAGGCAGGGACGGAGAGGACTCGGCTGTAGCAGGGGGGGAGTCATCCCGAAGTGTTTGCTAAAATGAGCGGAGGACACATCGTGGAAAACGAATGAAAACGAGGGACCATAAAGAAGACGGATCAGGCTCGGGCTCTGAGGGAAGGACGGAGACAGCGAGGCAACAGGAGTTAGTGCCTGTCCTCATCTGTGTAAAAGCGAGTGCAGAGAGGGAGCTTTAATTGTGAGAGAATCTGTCTTCCCATGGTCATAATCGTTATACGCAGTGGCATTCAGTGTGACTGTGCGGGTTTCTGAGAGATGATAATAGCTGCGCTCATTATTCATGCTGCGGTGCACAAGTTTGCTGGAGGTGGAGTTGGAAGATAAAGCAAAGTGACAAATGTACCTGATGGTGGCGTATTATGCAAAATCCCTGCATCTAATAAAACATAATGTAATATTCATATCAATTATAGATGGAATTTTGATATAGTTATAGGATGTCTATATCCAGTATCAAAGATAGGATGCGTCTTTATTTATCATCACGTGGAAAATTGATGTTACGTACACATGCAGCGATCCATGAGAAAAATAAAAATAACATCTACAAAACTAAACATAGATTTAAATAACATATGAAAATATACAACTTGAAATAATAACTACGAATTACATATAAGGCAACAGCAACACACAGTAAGCACATACCTTACGAGCATTATTTTGGGCCGGACCCCAATAGTCAAATATATTTGGATATTTGTTTGTTAGGTGGATTTTTTTTCCTTTTACAAGTCACCTGCTGTAACGCTTCAGGTCACTTTAGCACTTAAAGGATTGATGCCGTGTCAGAAATGTGTGACACAGGAGTGACCGAGCGTGAGCGGTGCACGCTCTCGGTCACGCCATCGTTTGGTGTAACCTGCGTAAACCAAAAATCAAATGTTGGCGTTGCAGACTGTTAAAGAAACAACCCTCAACCATGAACGCTTTGAATATCTGTTAAAACCTGTTGCAGAAGATCCAGAGCCTTTAAATGTGCTGAAACATTTAAAAAACTATGGGTAAGATGAGTCAGCTGAACAGGAGTTGTAAAAAGTCGAGAGCTGAGCAGATAAACACAAATAACTGGTCAGATTTTTCTGGTTTTGCTAAATTTGATTGCTGTGGAGGTCAAGGATCTGTGGTCATCTTCATTCACACTAACAGACCTTTACAAGCCTCCTGGAGGATGTCAGAGATGATGTCCGTGGTTGTTGGTTCACCCACCTCCACAGTGAGCTCCAGAACCAAGCTGAACTTCTTCACCAGAAGAAGTTCATGTTTTTTTTTCTTTTATCTCCTGTGTGCTCGGTGCAAGCAGAGTAGAAAAGACCTGGTGCCACCACAGTTTGAAAGAACGATTTTAGCAGTGATCTGCAAGTTTCAAATGACCTCAACCTTCTCAGCCAGTGAGGACGACTTTGACCTTTTCCAGTCCGATGTATCATCGAAGGGGGAGCACACGAGGTTCCTGTAGTCACCCACCAGTTCGGTTTCCACTCCATGAACACACCTGTGAAAGTCTGCAACTGAATGCAGCACAGTTATCCTCCCATGAGGATAAAATGGTCCGATTTTAATAATCCCCTGACTTTTTCTCTGACGTACACATCATAACAGACTTGTAATTTTTAAGGCCAATTTAAATATAGCAGCATTAATGGTATTATTAATTTCTTCTTTCTAACACTTAGCACATATAATTTAAATTATTTGCTGAAAGAGTCCTTTTGATCAAGAACGTCATGCAATGAAAGTAAATCCAGACAGCAGTTCACAACCGTACGCTTTATGTTTTTTTTTTCTTTTGAACATTCAAATTTGGGTGGTGACTGAAAATATATTGTTTGTAACTTGGCACATTCAAACTTATATAAACATGTCAAAGTTTTCTGTGTTTTTGGACTCACCTAAAGTAACGCAACAATGAATTCTTAACCCAGAAGTCAGAAAAGATGTATGAGGTGTTTTTGTGTTTCTGTGCAAACAAACACAGAGTATCCAAGTCTTATAAACTCTACGGTGTGAGACTTTATTTCAGGACTTCAGATATATATGTACTGATTTCACATGATCAATAGAGACTTACCCCCGGGTCCTACTGAGCACAGAAGTGAAGCTAAACTGCTGTGTCACACCTGTGGAGGTTCTGATATTCTGGTCAGTACCAGTGGTCCTGTCAGAGGCACCGAGGTGAATTTTAGAGAGGTACTCATTATGTCGTGTCAGTTTAAGGTCAGTACATACTCCACGAAGACAGAAACTTTCTCTTGTTCTCAAGGTAGAAAGAACAAGAACAAAGTTCGCGTTGGACAGGGTATTTGACACCTGATGAGACACTCAAGTCAAGAACACCTGGAAATCCTCATGGTGGCTTAGTGGTTAGGACTGTTGCCTCACAGCAAGAAGGTTCCTGGTTCGACTCCCTGGGCTGGCAGGAGTCTTTCTGTGTGGAGTTTGCATGTTCTACTCCTGCTTGCGTGGGTTTTCTCCGGGTACTCCGGTTTCCTCCCACAGTCCAAAAACATGGACGTTAGGTTAATTGAGAACTCTAAGTGTGCATGGTTGTCTGTTTCTATACGAGGCCCTTAATGAGCTGGGATATGCTCCAGCAGACCCCCGTGACCCTGTACAGGAACCAACAGATGTAGAAAATGGATGGACTAATGTAGAGAAATAATGTGGTTATATTTCATGAAAACAGTATGGATCAGTATAAATCAGTGGAGTTTAGAGATCAAGATGCGTAAGGATGATGATAATGATGATCAGGACAGGGCTGGCAGAAATGAGAGAATAATAATAACTTAATGTTATACAAAAATACATAACAGGAAACTCTTAACCAGCCACTGCAGTCAGCTTGAGATTTTAATAAAGAGACCCAGGGATTTAACTCACACGCTCATGTTGCACCTGCACCTGCAGAGGTTTCTGAGCCCTCAGCCTCCTCGTTGCAGCTCACGGTGGTCCTGCCAGGTCACACACTTCAGCCTGACCTGCTAATGGAGCCTGCATATGCAGCCCACTCTCCACCGCCAGCTAGCCATTAATATGAATCCCTCTCAGGAGCCCCCTCGCCCCCACCACTCCCCACCACCACCAAACAAGACGACCATTTGTCTTCACTAGTGAGATGCTGAGAGGTCTGCATATGATATTCTCTGATGAGCATAGTTCAGGAGGGCCGGGGCGGGCTCTTATTAGCTTGGTTTCATAGGCTTGACAGCTGATGTGGAGCTGCAACATTACAGAACATCTGCAGGTTGCATGTGTGCAAACATACAATGGATGAACATTGTTGTAAGGCTTAAAATGTACAAATAAGACTAAATTTGAGGAATTAGAATGATTTCCCCACTTTTATGGAAGCAAGAGGGCTGTGTGATTGCTCCACTTGCTCTCTGATTATGAGAGCTCTTTTGAGCTCTAATATCAGCCTTTACTAATGCTTCGCCATTGCAAAGTGATGGGCCCAGATTTAAATCATGTATATCAGAAGTGCTTCTGCGATGCAGAGTCGGAGCACAATAATTTCCTAAATATTATGTTTCACAAGCTCGAGGGCACTTTAATTATGAATTGCAAGTGCTTAAAACCTTGATTTGATCATGTTCAGACTCTGGTCTCAAATGTATTTCATTCTACAGAAAAAAGAAAAAAAAAACCTTAACAGTAGCTGGGAAAAAAAAGAAAAAAAAACATATCTTCCTACACCCACACAACAAAAGCCAATGAATGCTAGCTCATGCCCTGAAGGGAAATAAGGCTGTTTTAGTTGAGCTTTTTTTTTTTTTTTCCTTGCCAAATGAAGGAAAGCTGCAAAATGTACAGCTTTCACTAACACATGCACTCAACGTGCGACCCAGTAGGTTAAAGAGTCCTGCATCATTTATTTATTTATTTTTAGCAGTTGTCTTTTTTCTCTCTCTCTCTCTCTCTCTCTCTCTCTTCTGGTGGCCCTCCTCCAGCGATGCTTTCTTTGTTCCAGCGTCGGCCAGGAGAGAAAGCGGGTGGGATGTGTGTAGTCCTGCCAGTTTTTCGAGTAAACGTGAAGACATCGCCCGCGGGCTTACCGAACGGATACCACGTGACTCAGAAAGTCTTGATTTATAAAAGGTGTGCCTTCACAAAAAGAAAAATGGATGTGTTTGAAATATGATGAAGACAGAGGTGGCAGAAGTCCACACAATCTTCACTCAAGCAGAAATGTACTGTAGGTACTCGTGTTTGAAAGGACTGAAGTATCGATTCAACTTCTTAACCAAGTTGAGGTGAAAAAGTATGGGCTCTGAAACAAACTTATAAGTTTTAGAGTGAGAAGGTGTAGCCATCTATTTTCAAATTTAATACCATTTTTTAATACCAGAATTGCTTTTTATATATGGACGCAGTTACCGTTGTGCATTTAGGCACTTGCAAGTGAGGAACAACAGTCAAGTTCCAAGAGACCCGGGGATTACCTGGTCAATTACCTGGTGGGGTTTTGCTGTGGTGGGGGGTTGTGGCGGGCGTGCTTGGGTGGCTCCTCCTCACACCTGTCCTCCTGATCCCTGCTGGGGGGGGGTATGTACCATGCCCCTCAAGGGGTGGCAAGTGGGGGGGTTGTAACTGGTGAAAAGTGTAAAGTAGACCTGTGGAGAAGGTGAATGCATAGAAGCCCAGTTCGATGTCAGTTAAATGGAGAGGAGAGGAGGGGTTCTCGAACGAGATGGGTCTTCAAGAGGTTTTGAAGTAGAGAGAGATGTTCCTGTTCTGATAGCAACTGGTATCTCCTTCCACCAGTGTGGAACCACAAATGTGAACAGGATTCAGGTGTAGCAGTGGTAGTGCCATGTGCCGTTCCTTTGAGGACTAATGATCATACAAGGAGATACGCCTAAAGAATAAAGTTTAAATAACTGGCTAGAGGTCAGTTTGTAGGCCTGCGTTAGTAGCGTGAACTTTCATGGGTACCCAGTGGAGTTTTGCGAGCAACGGTGTGATGTGAGCCATATTATGTAGGGCGATTAATTGCATTCGCAATAATATCTCAATATCATAAAATGAGATTTTGCGATTATAAGTGAGCATGAGCGGAGCACTTGACTGCATCAACCTTTCACGCTGGCCTCTGGCTCGATGGACCTGTCAGCAGCTGGATCAGCTGAAACTTTAGTCTGGAAGAGGAGCAGCACATCCATAGTGTGGGATTATTTGTTTTTGTTTTTTGTTTTTAAAAAAGAAGGTGCTGAGCATCCTCAGTAAGAAGTACAGATACTCATGTCAAAAATGAAATTAATAAAAGCAAAAAAGTTGGCAGGAAGATGCCTGAAAACTGGACTGAAGTACATCCACTAAGTGTTATACTTCATTACTTCCCACTTCTGAGTACAGACGGAGAAAACTAATGGAGTGGGCTTCGTGCTGACACGTCAACATAAATGTTCCTGTCACGTTAGGAGGGAGTTATGAAATTCTTACCTCTTATGTAATCTGTGAGGAAATTACAGCAGCGGCAGCAGATGATGCTTCAAAGTGGCGTTATGCAACACTGTGGAGCACCTCAGTCACAAAGGCCACGGCATTCACAACAAACCAGCAGGAAGCTGGGACATGCGTCGCCATGGTCACCGCTCCACTGGCGGGGGATCTGACCAGCGACATGGGCTCTTAAAGGCAGCTCGCTGTCTGTCGTCATCACGAGTGTTTATCTGCACACAGATTACTGGTTGTCTTGATTACCACTGGGATTGTCGTAATTATTCTCCAAGAGCAAAAAGAAAATAGTGTTGTTTCCAAGTAAGAGTAAACAGAAAGCAGGAAAGTATTAAACTGCTCTTCAGCTGAACTGCAAAAACCGACTTATAGCTCGTCTTACATGTAAAATTGCTTTTCTGGAGAATTCAGTTCAGCTCTTCTTGAATCTATTTACATAAATGTTTTACTTTAAATTGGACAAGAAGTAGCTGGGATTACCTCAGCTCAGCAGGCCACACGATGCACAGTATCCATCTCCTGATGAAGACCACCATCAGTTAATTTGATGGTGGATAAAAGAGTTACGAACAGATGAGTCAGCAGGGTTTTTGTTCTGCGCTTCTGAGTCAACACAGCCTGTTTGCTGGCTTTTTCATCCTGTCCTGTAAACTTGTTTTTATTGTTGTTTTTTATTTTCAGAGTAACACACCCTTATACCTCACCTTATATCCCATCAACTACACAGGCGTTTGAAGTGAGAACTCATAAAATCAAACTTTATTTTTTGCACGTTGCTTCGGTCCGTTTTAGATGAGCTTTTGGGCCAGAGAGCGTTTCTAGATTGCACTCACATGTAGCTTCTTCTTTGTTTATTCAAACTTTATCTGGGATTTGTGGGACCACAAATGTGCCATCTGTGTTCTTAGACGATGATTTCCACAAGTGTTCCCGAGCCCATGAAGAATTACAGAACTGTGACTGTTTCTTATTACGGTGTCACCTGAAGGACCCGAGATCATCTTATGTGGATTTTCAGCTCAGATCTCTGCACGCAGATGTTTCTCCAAGTTACAAAAAGAGTCTTGGAATAATTTGCTCAGGAACATTATTCTGAAACTGTTTCACTATTTCAAGGCCTAACGGGGTCAACCCCTGGTCATCTCCTAAGAAAATCTACCTCTCTAAAATGCTTTTTAAAAAAAAAAAACTCAATCATGTCATGTGACCTATTCCCAAATTAACCAAATTAACCTCAAGATGTTCCTTCAGGTGTGTCTTTTCTGTAAAATAGTAAAATGTCACACTTTCAATCATTCCATTATGTTTATATTTTCATTTTACACATTACCCCAAGTTTTTTTTTTTGGTACTGTAAAAAAAAAAGAAGAGAGAAATGAAAATTTAAATAAAGTCAATGTAAGGCCTTGTGAAAGGCTGCATGTAATGACAAACCATGATCTTCTTGTTGGATTAAAAACGCTGTGTTGACGCTAAACTCACCAAAGTTAAAACAGTTAAATGGTCTCACGCTGCAGCAAAGTCCACAACGATTCCACACCCACTCGTCTCGCCTCCTCGTCTGTTTCCTGGTAGATAGGGGCATCAACATATGCTTTTGGAGTCTTTTCTGGAAACTTAAAACGGCGACATTTTCGCTCTGGAGATTGGACGGTATCTGATTCATGTTCACCTGGACCAGACTGATGTTTGTCGAGAGTGAAAATACTGCCGATGAGACCGTCAAGCGGATGCTGAGAAGCTTCAGTGGGGATGGGTCACATTTGCAACCAGTTTTCACTCAGTCGATGTGATTTCATATTTGTGTAGGCATATTTTCTCTTAATTCTCCCAAATCCTTATCTAAACAGCTGACTGAGAATAAAATCCTACTTTTTAAGAAACCCTTTAGTGCTCTTTTGGCTCCCCGTCTTATTTGTGGTTTGATTAGTGTGACTTATATTGATATGATTGCAGTCTTTTAGGATGTTGATTTTTGCTCTTATTTGGCTCTGCATCCTTCAATTGCAATATCTCTTGCAAACATATTTGTATTCTCAGTGAGACACTTTTTTTCCCCAGATGAAAGCAGCCTACATTTTAAAATTGCTTTCATTAGATGCTGTGGTGCTGTGAGGAGTAGCATGAATTTAGTCCAAGTAAAAGACATTGTAAGAGCAGTAAATTAGGCTGTTACTTCAATGCCAACTTCTTGTTTCAGAAAGGCTACAAACATTAAAGATTCACTCAACCCCTAACAAGATACTGGCTTAATCCAGAAATGTAAAGATCTGGGATGCTTGTATGTCACCAGAAAAACTAAAAACAACATATGTAAAAAGCAATCCAAAGTTTGATTCGCTTTGGCGCCTTATTTTCTGCTGGGCTGGGCTCCATCATGTCGATTCCCTTGAGATCATGCACACTTCCAGTAAACATAAGGGTACTTAATGTAACAGCTTCATGTCATATTTACCCGCGGTAATCCCAGAGGGGGGTCCAGTCATGCCGGGGCATCGCACGAGTCTATTACCACAAGATAAGGAATGTAAACTTTAATGGAAGACCAAAACAACATGAATCAAATCAGTTTTTAATGAGAACCGGATTTGTGTTTGCAGCAAAATGGCATTAATGTTTGCACACAGGGCAAAAAAGGATAAGTCACTGTTTTACGTCTCTGATGGATTTCCACTAAAGTGATCATGTGGATAGGTTCCCTGCAGGCAAACCAAGGTCACTTCAACTTTTCATGTGTACAAAAAGTCTATAAAATGAATTGCCTGTAAATAACAATCAGTTTTAAACAGTTTTTGTACACATGAAAAGTTGAAACGACCCTGGTTTGCCTTATCCACTCCATCACCTAAGTCCAATTACATTTTTGAGTCTTGTTGGTTTCCAACACATATTCAGTTCCACTTCAACATTGCTTCATTTCACATTGTTTTGTTCCTTAACAAAAGTTTACACTCTTTACATTTTAATAACAGACGTGAGGCTGGTTTATTGCTCCTTTAGTAAATACTCTTGTTTCTATGACAGATGGAGAATTTGGGTGAGGAAATCAGAACAGCAGGTCTTTAGAGAGACATTGGTGTTTTAGAAAATGGGTTTGAAAAAAAAAATTCAACTTAGATACAAGGATGTTGTTCATCATGTCCTGTTTTACAGTTTTTCTGTGTTTTAATTGTGGTGAAAAATGATCAAATTCAGCGCAACCTTGCTCAACTGTTCACGGCTGAAGACGCAATCTCCAGCCCTGTATTTCATGGCGGCGTCAAGATAAACGCCAGGCTGTGATTAACCGAATCCATTATTTTTTTGGGGTTCGCTCTTAATCGGACCACTTGAACGCACAAACATCCCGTCTCAAATGCATGTACCAGACAAAAGCACACGGGGTCCGGCTCTGATGTTTCACTGGCCCTCCTCCAGGCTTTCATACACATGTCTGCTTGTGAACTGACAGTGTTCTTGTCATATTGTATCTGACAGCCTCTCGCTGCCTCCTCGGGGATAACATATTGTAGCCTGGCTGCTGTGCCTTTGGATGTAGGCTTACATTCAGAAAATAACTGATGTTCAAACAACATGCTTGTCCTGCCAAGCACACACAGCGTGTACGCACGGGTTACGCTTCGTAAGCAAATACACACTTCATCCCGGTTTTCCTGTGCAGGTCTTCTATTTATCAAACTGAAAAGAAAAATGCGTGTCTTTGCTTTCTCCTCATCTGTTTGTCGAACGCCGTGGCATGATCATCAGTCTTGGCGAGATAGCACGTGGAGTGATGCAGAAAATATATTGAAATATGTTAGATTGATAGAGATGTTCGAAAGGGAGAGAAGCGGCTCGCACGGGCCCAGAATCCCATTTCACTTTTTCTTATTTATTATCGGAGGTGTTGTGTTTTCGGTTAGACGTGCTGCAAGAACTTTCAAGATTGCATTTAATGTTTCCTCTGGTGTTTATTCATATCGAAGGAAAAAATGGCAACTCATTTTGTTTTGTGTTTTGCTTCTCCTTGTACTGCCATTGTTTATTAAAGTCCCCCCCCCCCCCCCCCCCCCCCCCCCCCCCCCCCCCCCCCCCCCCCCCCCCCCCCCCCCCCCCCCCCCCCCC
>JAOWBL010003188.1:0-12606 GCA_028564865.1 Zenarchopterus dispar | reverse complement strand
TATATATATATATATATATATATATATATATATATATATATATATATATATATATATATATATATATGTATGTATCAGTTATGTATGAAAGGGTTAAATACAGTTTGTTTGTTTTTTTCAAAGGATTTATTTCTCCATTGAGTGGAGGTAACCTCCACTCAATGGACCTCCAGTGGAGGTGAGTTTGGCAAATAAAAACCCTGAGCTCTGATATTAAAGCTTAGAGTGAAACAAAATATTGCAAAAAGACCAAGAGGATCATTTCATTTGGGGGATGGAAGTTTGTGGTTGCTTCTCATTCTCAGTTTGCTCAGCCAAGTTTGTATGAATAGTTATATTTTTCCCAGAGTGCATTGGAAATCTGCAGTAACAGACGCTGTAGAGATCACACAGGATACAGAAACTAAAGCATACAATAACAGGGACGTGGAAACAAGAAAATTGATCTGTATACCAGAGGTCAGGACCTCTGGAGAATGGCGTGCATTCACCAGCAAAGCTATTTTGTGGATGCTCAGAAAAATCCATCAACATTTTAAGGCTACATGCCTATAAAAGCAAAACCTAGTAGTCCTACACAAAAAAAGTGAAAGTCTTCTGACATTTTCCTCAATTTTCAAACGTTATTTCTTCCCTTTTAGAAGCCTGAGAAACACAGCCCAAAAGCAAGCAAACACATTCACATTGTTGCCACAGTTTAATTTTTTGACATTTTGAGTGAAAGCATTGATTGTTAAGAGTCGTGAAACATTTTTCTGTTGCTCATTTTGACACGGGAAAAAGGCATGAAGGCATATTTGAGGATGACGCTCAAAAGGCAGGCACACGTGCGCTCAGCCGGGGCCGATTGCAGAGGGAGTGACTCATTCCCTCGCTGGTCAGTTACAGTGCGAGCACGGTAATGTGCTGGAATTATTGATCAGACAAAAGGACCTGACAAGCATGGCTGCTCTGAAACAGAAAAGAAATCAATGGTTATTTTACCCACTGGACCACACGCAAAAGCACTCTCAGAAATACCCACGTTTTTAATAATCCAGAACCCTTCCCACCTGCTGCACCTCACTTATATCTGCATGCATGGTTACAGGTTTTCTGCTCCACAGAGGTGATACGATGGAACAGAGTCAAAAAAAAAAAAGAGAGAGAGAAAATCTGAGGCTTTCAGTGTGTTTCGGATGTAAGAATAAAAACTCATTCACATGGAAACACACAAACATCTCTGGAAAACCATTTTAGAGCATTTATGTGATTATTCAGTTCATTTAAAAAGTCTCCGTTGTTTAGATTTTCTGTCCAACCGCCACCCTAGCCATCATTCTCTCACCTCACTCTTATTCCATGTTCACCCTTTCCCTTTCCGTGAGATAATGAAAGTTTTCATTTTTCTTTGCCCAGTTTAATGCAATTGCTTCCTTTATGTTCAGTCTAGATCAAAATGAAAGTGCCCTGTTTATATTTTCCCTCCTCACAACTGAGGAAAAACTCTTTGAGTTTAGCAATCAGTTCAATTTTCCATTTTTCCCCTCCTCTTTCCCATCATTCATTCTTTCTGTTATTGAATTTTGCTTCACAATCTCCAGCACACCAGACAATGGGAATGTTATCGTTCACCTAGGCTTACAGTGGCTTGGACTCGTTAGGTTTTCCCTCGTGGGCTTATTCCATCTTCACACAGTTGTCTTTGTCTTTTGCTTAATTCTGCCGCAGACCTTTTTTTCCCAAGTTCAAGACCACAAAGGTGAAAATGCATAACAAAAAAAAACCAAAAATACAGGCATAGATGAGACTCAACTCCACTTAAGAGACGGATAAAGCTCGATAGTTGGCAACAAGTCTCAGTACACTTATTGTATCTAAGGATGCATCAAATTTCAGTCTTTGTCTTATTAGCGCTGGGGACTGAAATCGGCTCAGATATCGAGGCAGAGACAGATGTTTTTTACCGTCTCCGCCACTTAATAGGAGCTCCCTTTCCCATTTTCTGTTCAAAGTATTTCCCTCCTGAGAGACGGGAGAAGTCTGAGGACTAAGGCTAAGACGGGGAAAGAAAGAAAACAGACTATTAAAATCTGCCAGGCGTGTATCGTTGATGTTGATAACCAAATAGTGGATTTCACATGCAGATGCACAGAAATATACATGATTAATCACAAAAATGATAATCATACACATTTCTGCACAGATTTTGTTGGATTTTTTTCTCTTAACATACTCAAGTTTATTCTGATGAAATATGTATGTGAAATGGGAACTACATTCTTCCCAGTCAGCGCTCTGAATCCTACTCTGGCAATGCGAAGCGATAGTTGAGGTGCTATTGTTACATATGAAAGGAAGGCTGAAAGAAAAGGATCAAAAGGCAGATTGACTTGTAGGAAAACGATGGATCTAAGTCAAAATAAACTGTGCTTACTAAGTGACAAACAGAAGACGCTGCTCAGGAAGAAATCCAAACTTCCGAAAGCTTAAATACAAATAACTTGAAGAACAGAGTGTGAAACAAACACCTCGAGAACATGTTATTAAGTCCAAAGAAAGTGTTAACAAAGCATGGAAAGACGGCAAAAAAGAGAGTGAGAAAGTAAGAGTGACTGTGCAAAAGGCTTAACCTCAATAAATCTTGCTATGGCTTTTATATCTTCTTGAGAACTTAACAGTTTCTGAGCAACCTCCCATGATGAACTGGTTTCTTTCCTCATCCAGGAATCATTTCTTTCCCTGGTCGTCTTGTGCAACTTCAGGACACGGGATTGAACTGAAGAAAAGATTTGCGAGAATCTGTTAGATTTCTTAGACTTTAAAAAAAAAATGAATTGGATTGAATTAGAATCTCTTTAAACTATAAATGAATTACAGTTTGTTGGAATATAACTGGACTACAACTGGATGTTTGGTGTCGGTTGCCCATTTGATCCTTAACCCCATCACGCCCTCCCTTGCACCAGTTAAAGGAGACTTTTTTTTCTCAAAAGTTGGCACAATGTTCTGAGGTCTTGATGAAATAAGAAATGTCAATCATAAACCCACAACATGAAACCTCAGCTCCTTTTTCAACCATGTCTTTATGTCTCTGTATACAGCTCCAGTTTTCAGGATGTGGAGATAGCAGCTCCACCCCCCACCACACCACCCCCACCTTTAGGGCGGTGTGCCTCTTTTGAAATGGCTCATTCGACTTTGCACTACTCATTCTGGAGTTACAGCAAATGCAGCAAGATGTAATAATGAGGAGACTGGAAATCTAGAGAGTTTGTTCAATGACATCTTTTTAGACTTAAGGGGCCCCAATCAAAGTGAGTGGGCTGTGTAATCTCAGAGGATTTGATTAAGTAGTCACTTGCAACACCCAAACACATAACACAAGTACAAAATAAGAAATATATTCACAATAATATCTCCTTTGAACCAATCTAATGGGGTTTCTTTTCTTAATTGTAAGCACAGGCACAGATGCAGGTTAATTTCAAAACACTTTTGGACTTACCAGTAATAACAAAATAACTTCATTGTGAAGAGGATGTATTCATGTATAATATGGAGTATTAGAATTTAGTTGAGGACTTTCAAGGCCTACTTTGCAAAATAAAAACACAAATGTACATTAAAATATAGAACTGCACACACACAGACAAAGTCTAGGATAACAGTTTTCGAATCTGGTTTGTTTCTATGAGCATTTGTGTCATTTATACCCTTTCTCTACCAAATATATGATAACAGGGTTGCAAATATTTCATGCACAAATGCAAATTTTACAGATGTATAATAACACTTTGAAAAGCATGATTGGTTTTATGCTGTGTGACATAAATTAATGATTTATTTTGATTTTTGTATCTAATTTATCACATTATATCACACATCTCTCTGTATCATGTGTTTCATCTCTCATTAAAGCCTGAAAGAAAATGAGCCAGACAACTGCGTTATGAAGTCCAGTTTGGATTCACTTTGAAGAGTCAATCTCCTGTAAAACAGATGCTGCTTTTATTTAGCTGTTTTGGTTTTAATTTTGTATTCATATTCTCTCTTTCTGCATAGTGACTTGTATAAAAATATGTGTGTGAGGAAACTGGGAGTGTAAGAGACATCAGAAAAGGTGACTTTTCCTAAGCTTTATGTTTTTATTAAATGTTTATTAAATTTTATTCTAATATAATGCCATAATAAATTCATAACCAAGTTTCTGGACAGTGACAGTAACAGCAGTTCTTTGGCTAAGCCCGGACATTTTTTTTTTCTTTTATTATTTATGTCTAACACAACTGCCAAACGCAGTCATTTCTTATCTCATCAGTTCAGCAATAATTCAGCTCTAATATCAAAACATGACCACCCACCCTCCACCCCCCAACCTCCCAAAGAGAACACCAAAAACAGTAAATATTTTTCGACACGCCGTGTCATTCAATCATTTCTGAATTGCACAGAAGCAGCCAGATGATTGCACAAGCCGGCTGATTTATCCAGCAAATTCTATATTAAATCAAACCTCAGCAGTGTGAGAAGAAAAATGGCTGCAGGAAATTCAGTCAACTTCAACTTTCAGGCAATATGCTGCCAGAATGTGTGGTCAAAGTCGAGACTTCCAGCAGGGACCAAATACATTATTGTGACTAGGATTTGTCCTCCAGCTCTGTTAGATTAACAAGTGTAATGTAAAGTGGCCTAGATGGCCTTTTATATTCATCATCCGTGGCCTACAGAGAGCTTTAGAGAGCGCTGTGATTATTGTGAAATGTTTTGCTCATTGTACTGGAAATATGTGCTGTGGTGTGCATACAATGTGTTTAAAAAAAATTGCACATCGGTTTAACAGTTCATAATTAGCATATAAAAGCCCCTGACAGGCCCAGAACCACGCTGCAAATCTGGTGACAAGCCAATCGCATTAAATCTAATGCCACTACACCAATGCATGGAACTGTAGACACGGAGGGCTTATATTTTTAAGAAATAATGAACCATGATACCGCTCGACCTGAAGAAGTTTCTCAGAGATTGTCCTTAGATACGTTGGTAATTGACATTCCTGTTTAGGGAGATCCAGGATTGGAAGTTTACTTCTACTAACCAAATAAAAGATGTTACACAAGTGACTCACATTCCTGTCCATAAATTCAAAACAACTGTCTCTTTTTTGCTGTTGCATTGCAAACTTCTCCATCTTTACTGTCCCCAGGCTCCTAACTGTTCATTGGTGCTGAATATCTCTGGATGGTCTGTTAGTGCTTCCAAATTTGGGCTTTTTTGCTCCACCCCCACCCAAAAAACATGAATAAAACAAATAAACTCTTTCTAACTTTCACTTTCTCCTTTTCTCACTTTCCTCCAGAGTTTTTGGACAGCTGTGCACATCTTTTAACTCATGCTAAAAAAAAAAAAAAGACAGGTCTTGGTGTTTTTATCTTACAGTTTAAGGTGCAAAAGAAGTTGGGGTGCATCACTTCATTGCTGTTCTGCTTGTGGCTCCAAAAAAAAAAAAAAAAAACTGATTCAGGATGCAATATCTATTTGATTATTAGTTTTATGTACCCTCCTCTGTGACTGGCCTGTTAAGCAAACTAATTCACTAATGCATACAATAACCCCCATTTGGCAATCGAGTAATTCCATTTTTATTTGCAATTTTTGGCCATTTTTAAAATTGTTTTTCCATTTTATCACACTGTCTAGCATAGCTGAAGTTTTCCCATGACCTTATGGGGCGCAAAAACTTGAGGCAGGAAAACCTTATTGTTGGTATGCGACTGCCATATGCTGCCCACACGGTAAGTTCTGCAGTCTGTAAAAGTGTAATATGCCCACATAGTATCATCTACAGATACAGGGTCAGTCAGTTGTTTTTTTTAGCATCACTTATTGTAATTAGCTGGCCTTAAAACATATTTTTCTTTTTGACAAGTGCTTGGAAATAATTGGTAAGTGGTGTCAAAAAGGGAAAATTGAGTTCACACCTGCTTATATACTAATTGACACATATAATATAGGCACTGAAAGCTGAACAGCTTCTCATTTGTATGAAGTGCAACACACCTTTAAATATTTCAAAAGCAGAAGTTAAAGGAGATAGAAAGGCTTCACTCGATTATACCTAATTACCACCCAGCTGCTGTACACATGCAAATACTATTTAAATGATTTAATTCCTTGATGAACCATTAACAAGATGCCGTAAATTGCGTACACAAAGGCCTCTGTGTCTCAGTGTGGTGATGACTGCTCCGTTTTTAAGGGAGCGCCAGAGACAGAAGCAATGAGCTTTCACCAAAGCACACATCACGTTTGCATACATCACGCGCTCATGCGACCATGCTCTCAAAACAGCTCCGTGTGACTCGCACTGCTGGCACACGCTTTCGTCGGGCTCCGTTTGGTGAGAATGACAAATGGCAATACGTTGGAAATGTCGTGGGGTAATTTAGTGTCACAGCTCTGGGTGGCGGGCAGGATCACAGGTTCGATGACAAACACCTCTCAGATGCCTACAGGTGGTAATAAACTGAAGCACTGCTGCCCTGCCCTGTTACCCTGAGATGCCCCACCACAAATGCCACCTTATTGGAAACCACTTCTCATCCAGGGAAAACTTGCATGCCACTGGGGTTTTTTTCTCTCATTGCAATCCTCTCTTTAATGTCTTCTCCACCTGAGTCCAATTTGTCGCTTTTATTCTGCTGTTCCTGTCAGTTTCATTTGCCTTTGATTGCGGAACAATTTGACCTTGTTCTTTTGTGAGGTTGAAATCACTTACTCAATCTTCCCTTCTTCTGCCTCCTCTTTAAATGTCTGCATGTGTGATATTCAGGCATCCTGCACATTACTTAGAACTTTAGTATGAGATTTTGACATCAAATTAGACTATTTATTACATGTATACTCCTTTTATCAGCAGCTCTAATCTAATTTGATATACAAACACCTCAATAAATGCATTTTTTTTCTAATGTTGTTCTCAAATCATCTTGTCTGCAGTCTTTTATTTATTTCTGATCCTTTTCCAAGCTTGTATTGCAGAGACAGAAATAGACAATGGCTGATATAACACAATCATAATTTCTCATGTTTCAGTAAAAACAGATTAAACATTCGCAGTGATGAAGAAAATGTAAGTGAACCTATAGCCTAATTGTGTAAAGAAAAGCTTAGTATTGCTACTAGTTTGTAAATTGAATTTATAAAATGAGTTTGTAGGTGTGGTTTACACCTACTTTGAGTGACAAAAGATCCAAAAAGTCATTTGAGTTTGCTGATCGTGAGAAACATGCCTTATACAAAGGAAACCTATTAAGACATTCAATGAAGAGTTGTTGATGTTCCTGAGTCAGGAAAGAAATAAAAAGTAATCTCAAAGTGTTTAGGCAGCCATCAGTTCACCGGTGGAAAAAAATGTCTTTTAGTGGAAACAGTTTAGTTTTGTGGCTACTCTTCCTAGAAGTGGACACAAGGCAACTCCAAAGCCCCCACGCAGGAAGTTCTTGACGATACATCACAGAGGAACCTGCTGGAAATTGGCGACACTTCTAGGAAAATGTTTTGTGGGTTGAAGAAGCAAAAGCTGAACAACTCGGGATCAACACTCAACACTGTAGCAAAAAAAAAGCAATTTCCCAACATGAAAATATCACCTTGATGATAAAGTATGGTGGAGGCGTTCCTGTTGAACAGTTATTGAATTGTAATATGTTTGCATCTTGTCTTGACAGAACCATTTTGTTTCTTCTCTCTTGTGTACTCCTTGACCTACTCTTAGATTTTTCTTTTTCATTCCACACCTCTTTCTCTCTCATTTCTAAACTTGACACATGATATCACAAAAGTCCATCAAAGTCTCCCAACTTTTCACCTCTATCCCAGCGTTGCTTATCTAAGCAAAATAATTTTTTTCATTTTCTATCAGTAAATTAAAAACACGAAATAAGGAATTTTTCTTCCAGCTCCTCAGCATCCTGCACAAAGCAGTAATAGATGCTTTGCAGAGGAGTTTAGATTAGAGACAGCAAAAGCACACTCAAGTTTTTTACACTGTTGTTTGTTTGTGCATTGGGGCAGAAAGGAGGTGTAGAAGAGAAGGACATCTAAGAAGTGTAGACCTGATCAAGAATTATTTGGACACTGCTGTCCTTAAGTCCACATGATAGAAGTCTGCTTATAGGATCCCAACCTCCTCTTGGTGTGCGCTCAGCTTCTGCGAATCGCATTGTGCAGCTCCTCCAAAGCTAGCTTAGAATTAGCATGTGGTGGGATGGAAACAGCTGTGAGTAGGACCACCATGAGCCCTCTCAGTATCAGCATTTCAGAACTTTATATTCAATATGCAGAGTGACCTGATAATGTCCACAGATATACAGCAGATGTAAGCAGTTGTTACTTTAACATTCACAGGCTCCACTTTTCTTCCTCCCAGAGTCAGGACTCTCGTCTGCTTGGTGAGCAGAGTGGCCTGCACGTCAGGTATGATGTTATCCAACCAAGTCTCTGTGATTACTATCACACAGTTGTCTAAGCGATGAGACGTAACCTTCAGTCGTATTTTGCCCAACTTGTTACTGAGTGAGCTGTAGGTGGTGAGGAATAGACTTGCTAAGGAGGGTCATTGGAGTGCTTAAAGAAATAAACTTAATATACATTAATACACAAAGACGCTGCTCATTGACTGAGAGCTCTGGGCCTCTTTTCGTCCATAATATGGACTATTAGGAAGGACCAGGAAAAAAAAAGAATGTATAACACTTGTAAACAACTAAAAACCCCAGGTCCAGTAAATGTTTTGTCAAAATCCTTTTTTCATTAATAATGAATCTAATTTGGCGTTTGATCAACTCTATCTTTAACACAGTAAATTTGCTTCATATGCTCGCTTTAGTTTGTTACAGATAAAAGGAAACTAGAGAAATGTAAAGAAAAATCATAATTCTTAGATATAAATGTGAAAACTATGAGGAATGGACTGCCCATTAAGTTAAATTCTACTTCAGAGTTAATGGATTCCATAAATACAATTTTACAATATTCACTGTCAAATTATCATCTGTTGTCATCTTCCCAACTTTTTTTTAGGAACTGCTCGCCAGTGTTTATTAATATAACAGAAAGGATTTCTGGCTGTGCAGGACACATCAGGTCACATCTGGGATTTTTCTGTCATTACTCAGAGCTGGAGTCAGTTGTGTTATTTAAATTTGTGATATTGTTTTTACAGCTACCTCATTCATAGATTTATTTTACCTTTAGTTTTATCAGTAACTCTGATAACTATATTTGCATATGTACCACTAATATTTATTTAATATTTAACCATTTTCACACCACAGATATATATATAGTTTATACATGAGAAACATTCATTTTATCGGAACATGGCATGTTTCTGCTCTGAAATGTAAATGAACCGTAAATAAAACAACACAAGGTCCTGCTGGAGGATCATCATCTGTCCATCATCTATCCATCCATATTTAAGTGGGTGGGTTGATGGAAAAAGAGGAACGATCTGTAATTTCCACTCAAGTTTAAAAAAATGCATGGTAGCTTAAAAAATACTTATTTTCATCACTAAAAACTTCTGAACAGCTGGTGCTTCCAAGCCGCCCAACAGAGATTCAAGTTCAACCAGAAACAATCTGTGTTGTGGTCTTTTGTAGTCGGTGTCAGCCCCTGGGAGCGGACCGATTCACCACATGCTGATTTCCTCGGGCTTCAACACACAGAGAGATGTGATCTGAGAGAGTCAAGGTCAAACAGCGTTGTAGCCGGCGCAAAAGGAGACGGATCAAGCTAGGTAGGGCAAAATAGTGAAGGTAGTTTGAGAAAGATTGTAGATAGTACAAAAAAAAGACAAAAAATAGGAGAAGCATCGACAAAAGTGGAAAAGGGATGGAAAACAAACTTTAGCAGGGGAGAGAAGGGAAAGTTAGCTGTATAGGCCAAATTGTCCAAAGCATTTTCATGTAAACACTTTGTATTCAATGTGATCTGTTTTATTTTGTATCCTTACTTTCCACTTATCAAGACAACAGTATACAGCCAAATCCTGAAGCACAAATCAAGTTAAATACATTATCAACAATTAGGCAGTTTATACTCCACTAAGTCTATCAACTCAAGTAATGATTTATGTGTCCCCAGATCCCACAATCAAAGCTGTAAATCAGTGTCTCCCCATGATCATTTCCACATTGAGTTATCAGTTGCAGAAAACTCTGGGCTGGTCAGTTCTCTCCCCAAGGTCTTTATGCTTTTTTTTCAGAGTAATCTGATGTGATTTTCGGCACCGGCTTTTTACTCTGATTACGTATTTATTCATTTATGTATTTCTGCTGCTTCCTTTGGATTGTAGTTTTTGTTCCATTTTGAGTCTACATGGAAAACCACAAAGAAAACAGAAGGAAAAAAAACAGACCTGGGAAGTTGTTGTACATGTAGGAACCAGGTGAACTTGGTCTTATTGTCAATAAAGCTTAATAATTTTGACACACCTGATGGTACCATAGTTGAACCAGGAACCTTCTTGCTATGAGGCAACGGTGCTAACCATTAAGCCACCATGTTACCTGCTTCTGTGCATTATATTAAAGAAATATAAAATAAAGGAATTGTTGAGCAGTGATTACAAGATTACTTAATGATTTTGAGATTATATACATTTGTGTGGCAATCTGCTTATTTAAATATGTATGTCTTACCATGTTTTTTTCTTTCTGAAATTGCACATGTAAAAAGGATGAGTGGGGACAAAAAGAATTAACTTTTAAATTAAGACTGAACCTTTCCTCATATGTGGATCAAATCTTTTTGAACCATCTGATTTGCTCACCCACAACCCCCCAGGTGATCTAGGATCCTTGTATCTTGCATTTTGTTTATAAAGTAAAACCTGAAGGGATTTTTTAATGGTTTGCTACATGTGAGAATCAGACAGGTGACCATCAATAGTAGCTGGGACCCATCAGCACCTTTTCAGCAGGTGGCCACACAGAAAAAGAGAACCAACACCTCTGCAAACATTAGATCTTTGTCTGCTGGTATAATAAATTTGTGTTGACTATTTTTGCAGAGCCTTGACCTTGAACAACTCAGTAAATTTAGTTTTTCACCAACAGCTAGATGTGATGCTGGTGGTCAGCAAGTAAAATATAAAGATGCTGGTTCTGTTTGCATAAGGTTGAAATTTTGCCCTGTTTTGTCAGGGTGTCTGCAAAAATAAAAAAAAATAAATTCACACTGACAGCTACAGCATGCTCTTTAAACAAAGTAAATAACTAGGCTTTCACCGTTGAATTTCAGATGTCTTGTCTTTTGCCTTCTGGTGCCAATTGCTTGTGTGTGTTTAAAAGCATGCATTTGCTGCAGTACGAGGGTGTGTGTGTGTGTGTGTGTATGTGTGTGTGTGTGTGTGTGTGTCCGTCAGACCAAAGTGTAACTCCTCTTAAAACACACTTGTGTACCCAACCTCCTCTCTGTTGTAATTGCAATAAGGAAGCTTTAGGTTCACCCATCACGTTATCCTTTATAATGTGTTTTTGTGGGTGCATTCACAAATGTTTGTATAAGAATATGTGTGTGTGGCCTTGGTTTTGCCCTATTTTGACAGTTTGTTTTTAAAAAGACTTCTTTTGATCAGCACATGGACATTTTCAATTACTTGTTTAACCATTTACAACACGCTGTGTGTCTTGACTTTTACATCTTGACCCACTTTCTTTTGTGTGTTTCTTGTCAAGCAAACATGGCACTTTGTGTCTTTTATGTGGCTGTATATTCTTTCTCCCTCATTACATAAAAAAAGATGACAAATTCAACCCATCCGTCATGGTTGTGCGCTGATGTGTTTAGCCTTTACAAAAAATGCTGTCTTACTGTTTTGCTCAGAGGGCTTCTGTTATGACAATTCTGACAGGCTGACTGAGCGTGTGAGTGGTTTTCTGCCTATTTGCTTGTCGTTTGACGGGGTGACTTGTGGACAGCTGAATGACTGGGTAGTCACACAGGGTGACAAACTGATTGACTGCCCTTCTTGACTGGATGTAATCGGATTGTGTGTCTGAAATATTGACAAAGTAATAGCATTACTGAATATAGACTTGATCAGGCTGGACCACTGGTTCTGTGGACCAAATGGTTTGATTGGAGATTAAGTCCTTTTTTTTCAGTCGCCAGTGTTTTTATAAATTATGTGTAAATTGCTTGCAGTGGTTATACTCAGGTATACAGGTGATGACAGGGCATGACACCAAAATGGGGTCCCACCAAAATGGGGTCCTATGAAACCCATCGACTGTCCCATGTGGGGCCCCATTTTTCAGGCCATTTATTTCTCAAATGAGCTCCACATATAAATTTTGGATATCATAAAATGGAAGATTACGTTTTCATTTTAACATCCTGTTTCATAGTGGAACAAAAATAAGTGGTGCATCCTCCAAAGAACACTTTACAACTTTAGGTATAAGATTTGCACTTTCAGGAATGTTTTTGCAGGGTTCTCAGGGATACATGGCTTATTCATATTTTTGTAAGTAAAGTCCAAGTGATGGAAACATAAATCTTTTTGCTGCAGAGACCAAAAGTACATGGGGGGCAAAATGCTGATTTCAAAGACAC